>WTSP01009960.1:5130-45127 GCA_025331215.1 Actenoides lindsayi
AAAAAAAAAAAAAAAAAAGAAAAAAAAAAAAAAAAAAAAAAAAAAGAAAAAAAAAGAGGAAAAAAATGTGTGGTTTTGTCTTTTTTTTTTTTTTTTTTTTTTTTTTTTTTTTATGCTCATGATATACCAGGCTTAAGATACTTTGGCATAACTACTTCTCAGTGGGTTATTTTTTCCTTCTTATTTTACAAAGTCCACAAAAAAAATTGGCACTAAGGAAGAAAACAAGTGTGATCCCAGTCCAGATGCTGTCATCTTAGAGTGGGCTTGCCAAAGAGCAGGCAAGTGACTTTCCATCTCTAAGCAGGCTCCTTGGGTCGGGCTGGACTGATATCCAAGATAGCGACTCGCAGACTTTTTCGTATCAGGACTTTCAGTAGTAGCATATGCAAAAGCATATACTGCTCCCTGCTGCATATGCAGTCATAAAGTAAATAAGAAAAATATCTAAGAGTTGGTGGTGGCCTTTCAGGCTGTAGACAACATCACTAAGATGACATTTTCTCTTGTTTCTGAGTATCAGTGAGGTTCAGTTCTAGATTCAGTGCATTTCAAGGCTTTAAACATGTTATCCACAACATCAATGTCTGCCACATGTATGAAGTCCTGAATGGATTTTGTGAAGTTTCTGAAGTGTATCTTTCTGGTGTCTGTGTATAAAACTATATGTAAAATAGGGTTAGATCTAATTTTTTAAAAAACATTTTTAATGAATTAATTTGCATATTTTTTGTTTTAGTCTGTGATATGCAATGCAGTCACGTTAAATGTCTGATGCACTGAAGGACACTGAATAGTTAAAATACACACACTCTTGTTTGTAGAGAGACATAATAGAGGGATTTGTAGTCAGGTTAATGTTTAACCTCTTAATCTTTCTAATGTTATGGTTGGAAAGTGCCCTTTAAATTTAATTATCTGCTTCTTTACATTTACTGCTTTGCAAATGAGAATTTAAAAATGTCAGTCATCTCTCTTTACAGAGATCTATAACAATTTTGTACCAATCATAATGATGCTGGTCATCCTAAGCAAATGCCACCCAATCCATTGTGCTACTGACAGCATCATTTATTCTTTTCTTAATTGTCTGAGGTTTTCATATCTCAGACCATGTAACTCAAGGGATAGTGTGCTTTCTCATTTACCCACCATATATTAGAAGCATTTCAGATTTTAATAGATTACAGTTTTGCATCTAAATGAAGAGCCTTTTAGTAACCCAGGTAGTAAAAATCTCAGTAACTAATTGGGGATGGGTGGCATTGTCCTGAGAAGAGACTTATTCCAGAAAAGGGATGAATTATTACTGTTTTGACAAATAGGAAATAAATCTCAGCAAGTAATTTAGTATGGATTCTACATAAGATGCAAACTATGTCAGTATATTATCTATACTTTCATATCAATTGCTCAAATGTTAGGAAGAGCCGGCAGCAACTATTTATTTTCTTTCCATGTGGGATACTCTGAGGGTCTGCTGTTTTTGAGAACAGTTGCCATTGTGACTGTCCAGTGCAACAGAAAGTTGAAAATTATATTGGTTTAACTATGTGATAAGGATAGGCCCTGCAGACATGGGTGGCAAGGGAATATTTATCAATACAGAATCCCATGGTATCCAACACCCTATCTTACACTATCGACTGACATGATTCAGGCTGACCACTATCAGCTAGATTATCCATGGAGAATGACAGCACAATTAGGCCAAACATTAACTGGTTATCTTCCCACTTCTCATACTGCTGCATACAGGAATAAGAGGCTCCATAACAGCCCAGGAACAATCTGCTGAGACAGAAAGTGAAGAGTTTCACCACTGCCACTTTATTTCCATTAACAATCTTGCTTATGCTCCCAAGACCTGACACAAGGGACTTCTCAGTTATACACACAAAGTGGAAACAGGCAAGGGACAAAAAAAAATGTAATGGGTGTGGGAAAATACAGGACAATTCCTTTACACACAGGTATATTAGTTCTTTCTTTCATTTTTTCCAAGGTAGGTATTGCAAATGGATTACCCGTTTAGATCAAAGACAGCACATTTAAAATGTATCACCTGTGCAAATAAGATCAAGCATCCAAAAGATAGCATTCCCCAAAACCACAGCTATATCTGGTAATTAGACAAATGCCTTTTCTAGCTACTCTTATTTGATCTTGTGGTTTACTTAATTCACGTCCTATACTTCTGCACAATCTGTTTACAATCATAGTAACACAGTACATAGTTATTTTCAACTACAGATTTGGCAGAGAAATTAAGAGAACTGAACTCTTACACTTTTTTTCTGGGAGAATCTCTTCTTGATGCCTTGTAATCTTCACAGATGAAAGGGGTTTTTTGCTTTACGCCAATGGACTGGTTTGGTGCTACAGATAGTGATAAACTGATGCAATTTACCTTGAGCAAAGCAGAGTCAATGTACCTTGAACTCCTATGTAAATACACACGGACTTCAATCACAAATAGAAATTTGAGTTTCAGGCACTCTAGCAAACCTGTCGTGAACCTGTTGCATATGGCTCGCGATACTTTCTCTTCTTTCAATACTGGAAAATAGGGTGATGTTTGAGAACTAGTAAATAGTGATCCAGTCTATTCTGATGCAAGGACTGTACTGGCATTTGGCTGAGAATAAAGACAATGTAGCAAAAAGAGAAAAATCTCACAGGTTTTGTAGTTTCTCTTCTGCAATCTTGTGATGCACATTGTGTTTCTCTGGTCAGAAAGTGTTCCAATTTACCCGTGTTTGTTATGGTCAGTATAAAAATAAAGCTTATGTAGTAAATTTGGATGAGTGAGCCAAAAGTTTTGGTTTCGCAAGGATCAATAGAGGAAGCGACAAATGGTTTTGGAGATTTGTCTCTTTCTGAAAAGACAGTTCATAAAGTTGTTTTAAGGCTTAGAAGCAAACCAATGAAGGTATTAGTATTAACAATGGGGAATGCCAAGCAATTTAGTACTTCATTTTACATAAATGATTGTTAGGATGCTCATATATGATTTTCTGAAGCCTGTGAGTTCAAGGCTGCTCATAAGAATGTGTCATTTCTTGTTCCCAGACAGCTGAGACCAGCAGTCTGTGGCTTCCTCTTTTTTGCCACCTTGGAGCCAAGGAAAGGGACTGTGGAAAGTCTCCTGGGAGAAAAGCTAAATGGAATCTCTCTCCAGCCTCCAAAGTATCTTGAATAAGAGTTTGCTGTGAATAAGGTATGTTTGTCGCTCTTTAACCGGGCAGGTTAAAACCAGTGTTGAGGTTTTAGAAAGACTTTGAATTCTTGTGAGCTGGTTTTTTTTAATGCTTTTGTCAGCTATGAGGGGATCAGCCCACACGATTTTGCCTTACCAGCCTGAGTGGTTAACACTGTTCTGACTTTGTTGGACCGTTTCCTTCAGAGTGAGAAACTGGTGACACAAGGCAACTACTTGCTAGTGAAATTTCCTTATTTATGGGAATCCTTTCTATTTCCCTCACCAGGGCTGAGCACTAACAAAGTCTGCCCTGGCAGGCACCCTGCAGGGTTCTCTGTGCCTCAGAAGCCCTCCTTTATGCCTCACATCATGCATTTTTCCCCTGTATACTCTGCAACTGGAAGCCTTGGGAAAGGACCTCACTAACCCAAAAGGCTGCTATGCCCTATTTATTGAGCTTTAAAGATTTTTGTCTCATTCCTCTTGACATTAACATGTTTGCTGTTATCTTTGGGGTTAATGGGCAACTACTGGCTAATGGCTTCCTTTAGGAACTGTTAGCCCTTGATACCTTAAATTGAACTAAGCGTATTATGGTGAGCCACTGTACAATTTCAATGAATTTATGAGTGAGGTTCAGGTGGGATTATTTCTGTAGCAGATGGACAGTGTCCAGCATATCAGGGTCCTTATCCTGTCTGAAGCCTTGTGTTGTATTGTGGTGATTTGACCTTGGCTGGATTCCAGGTTCCCACTGAGCCACTCTATCACTTCCCCCCTTCTCTCAGCAGGACCAGGGGGAAGAAAAATAAGATGAAACTCGTGGGCTAAGACAAAAGCAGTTTAATGAAGAAGCAAAGCAATGCTGTGTGCGGAAGCAAAAGAAAACAAAGATTTAATCTCTATTTCCCATCAGCAGGCAATGTCTGGCACTTTCTGGGAAGCAGGGCTCCAAACGTGTAGCGGTTGCTCTGGAGGACAAGCTGATGACCCACCAACCCCTTCTCCTTTTCCTAGCTTTTCTAGTTCAGCTGATGTCACATGGTATGGAATATCCCTTTGGTCAGTTTGGGTCACCTGTCCCAGTCATGTCCCCTCCCAAGACCTTGTCCACCCCACCCCACTGCAGGGAGACATGTTGAAAAAGCAGCGTTGGTGCTGTGTGAGCCCTGCCCAGCAGCAGCCACAGCACGGGTGTGTTATCAGCACCTTTCCAGATCTCAGTGCAAAGCACAGCACTGGGAGGGCTGCTATGGGGAAAATTCACTCCAGCTCAGTCAGACCCAATACACGTAACTAAGGTATCAATTAGGGAATAACTGTGTTTGTTACAACCAAGTAATAAAATCAGAGTAAAGGTGTATGGAGAGATTTTTGGTCTCCAAAAGAACTGCAAATGTACTTCTCTTAAAGTAAGTTTAATTACAGTTCTTAAAAGCATCCATTACTTGTTTAATGAATATTTCTGTCAGATTAGACTTTGTACAGTGTTATTACTAGTATTGGACAGCAGTTACTCTCCACATATTTTCACTGTGGCAAACATATTGACTGAACAGAAGAGGCAATTTTAAACAGGTATCTGTGAGGAACTTTCAGTAAAACCCAACCAGCATAGCCCATTTCCTGCTATGTTGAGAATATTCAGAAGACACCTCCAGAAGGCTATGAACAAAAAGCAAATGCATCCCAGTGTCAGGTATTTCTGGCATCTGCTCTTTCACAGAGCAGGAAGGTTCTTTTGTGCATTGTATATCTGATCCTACTCGGCTGAGTTTACACCATCTTAATTCAGTACTGTTTGGGGTTTTTTTAAGGGACTTCCTTCCTTCCTTCCTTCCTTGGTAAGGGATAATTGCTATCCATGTAATTATTTTTCCTGCTTCATTAAGAGAAATCTGTCCTGCAACAGAGAAAAAATCAAAGTCCCATAATGCCTGTGAAGCATAATCTCTCTTTCTCTTGTGTGTTTATGTATGGAATGCATATTTATGTTCTATTGCAGTTTTATTATTTTTTATCCTTGTTACTCATTACTGATGTATTTCCTGATATAGTTGATCTGTACTGCATTTTCTCCTGTTTATCTGTCTTCTTGTCATGGTGTACACAAGGGTTTTGGACAGAATTGTGAATAGTAGACAAAGGGCAGTACATCCAATATAATCCAAATTATACAGGCTAATCAACAATAACTGGTGTTTCTGTCAGAAAGTGCACACTCGTTGAATACACAGTGTCTCCAACATTTCTTCCTCTATACTGTTTGGTTTTGAGAGTCACAGAATTAATCTAATCCCTCTGTAACCAACAGAGCTATCTAGTAATGACAAAAATGCACAAAGAATAATTGCTTGTATTAGATTAACTTCATCTGCTCTGCAAACATGCTACTCTTGTACAGGTTTATATTCTTAAGAATGAATTAAATATCAGGCTGCTCATGAAAACAGCAGCCAGAATTTTCACGAAGTGAGTTGTGAATTTCCACACATCAACACTGGCAGTGGAAGCCTGACTCAAAGAGCACTGAGAGCAGGGGTCTACTGTATAGGCCACATTACTCATCCAAACTCCAATTTCAGAGTCTGAAAATCCACAGTGAATTGCTCTAAAAAAAATCAATAGGTCAAAAGCCCTGTGTATGCCTATGGCAAAACTTCTGTTGCTTTTGGTAGGTTCAGGACTTTTCTGAAAAAAAAAAACCCAAACCAAAAAAAGCAGGATTGGTGTCTGGGGACTAGACACCAGAATTATATTCTTCTGTTCCCTGCTGTAAACTGTCTTGGAATCACACTTGCTATTCATCATTTAGGAGAAAAGTCTGTCTTCAGTAACCCTTTGTAACATTCCAGAATGATCAACTAAGTGAAGCGTTTCCTTTTTCTGAAGGACAACATTTCCCTTTTTTCCCCTTAGCACAGAGACCTGCAAAACTACCTGGGGCTATGACTGTTGCCAGGCAGTTGGCACACATAATTTATTGCCAAAATCTGCAAAGTATAACATTAGGTTCAGGGTTGGAGCCTAATGGTCTTCTGAGTATCCCAGAGCTGTAGATGCAGTCTGCTTTGCAGACTTTTTTCCACGTGTTTACTAGACAGTGCTTCCCCACTTTTAAGCACCTGCTGCAGTTTGTTGAACACATTCTGTTTATGGTCAAATAGATCTCTTATATAACCATTTTAAGTTCATACAGTAACATGAAAACCTTAACTGATAAAAGCACTTTGTAAGTGACAGAGGCTGGCAAAAGTATCTTAACAAAGAGCATAGTAATAGTATTAGAAACAGACACAATAAGCAGCAGAACAACTGAGGAATAAAATCTCATCTTTGCCATTTACCTGTTCTATGAAGGAGATGAGCTACCAGACATTCCTTTATAAACTGGAAATTAAAACTGTGGAAATAGCTGCAGAGAGAAGAGCTACTGGGATGGGATGGGATGGGATGGGATGGGAGATGTCCCGGCAAAGATGAGGCCATCATACTTGTAGTAGGAGAGGGAATGAATGATAAAGAATGAGAGGGAAGGAATGATATGACTGCTACATGCAATGTTTCTCTGAATAAATAAAAAAAATATCTAAATCATCACCATTTTTACTCAGGTCTTGTCACTAAGTGAGTAAGACAAAAGAATAAATAATTATCAGCAAACCAAAATTGAACACCCACGCATTCACCTTTGCATCTCCTAAAATAGAAAAACTCTGTTCCCTGTAGCAGAAACATTAGTACTAGATTCAGACTTTTTCTTTAGCTCCTTTATGCCACTCCTGTGGTGTAAGGTAATGGAAAAACTTCCAGGAGACTGAATACTTGCCCCCCACTGGAAAATCTCTGGGTGGCTTAGACCCAACATTTAAAAACACTTACAAATGTGAATAATTTCAAGATACCACAGGTGGCCACATTTAATGGTTTAACACAAAGGGCACTAATTAAAGTCCTCTCTGAGTAAAAGGAAAGGCAAAAGGCAATGCTATATATATGTACATATATATGTTTCCCTCTTCAAAAAAATCGATGGAGACTACAGGAAATTTCTTAGAAAACTGTTGGATGGAAGATTGGTTCTTTCAGTTCAGTTACTGAATCCACAACTAGTTGCAAATGTGATGCAGTATTCCCAGGAACACCTGGTCCCTACCTGCAAGACTGAGGGTGAGGAACACCACTGGGAGAAATGTGGTGTTTACTTCTTCAACTCACATTACTTTGTGCCCTGATTCTCCTGAGTGTAACCACTGTGGTGGCAGTGACTCATCCAATGTGCAGTAGCTTTGGATATCTCCTTATATCACACCAGCCATGAGACAGAAGGGATGTCCAGGGACGGCTTTGTCCATGCAGATCAGAAATATCTGTAATCTGGCAGAGAATTCTAATTAAAAAATGCTTTTGTCCGGTGATTGATGCATCTTGGAAAGTAGTTTGAGAGAAAACCGTAGGTCCAAGATCTGTGATAGAGGATATAGTATTTTATAACCTGAAGTACATGGCCTGTGAAGGAAGGTTGGGGGAAAGGGGCTTGTTTATCCTGAAGGAGGTTTGGGGTTACCTGATAGCAGCCTGTCTGCAGGGAAACTACTGAGATGATGGAGCCAGACTTCTCATAGTGATGTATAAGACGTGGGAGGATGAAAGAAAACAAACATAAGGTTTTGATGGGATTTAAGGAAAAATTCTTTCACCATGAGGACAGCAAAGCAGTGGACGAGGTTATCAAGACACCGTGTACAGGATCCGTCCTTGGAGTTTTTCAAGACACAATGGATAAAACTCCAAGGAACCTGGTCTGAATTTAACACTCACCCTGCTTTGAGCAGAAATTTGGAGCAGGCTCCTTCCACCTGAACTAATCTGTGCTTCTATGGTTATGTGATTCTAGAACACACCATGAAGTCAGCAGATCCTATGGACCAGTGAAGCAGGCACACATGTATCTTTGTTTAATATGGGCTCAGATATGAAAGCAACCCACATGATTACACAGAAAGCAGTCTGGGAGTCTGGCAAAATCACACAGGAGAGAAAAACTAAAATCAGTATAATGCAGATCCTTGGCTTCTTACTCAGAGGTGACACATAATAACTAAGACTCCTGCAGCATCCGGGCTATACTAGAATTAACTGCCCCAGGGTTTGCCCAGAGGGATTCACTAGCCTGTAGCCTACAGTGTGGGACGTCTGCTGCTTCTCAGGCACTGAAGCTGTTTACCCCAGAGAATCAGAAAGACATTGTCCCTGGCCTGATTTCCACAGCTCTGACCTGTTGTTCCACACCATGTCCCCTTTGCAACCAATCTGAAAAAAAGAGACCTCAAGGATGGAGATGGAAGGGCCCACAGAGAGCAGATCACATCCAGAGTTTTAGCTATGATGGGAACAAAGCTGTATGTTGTTGAAATTCAACCAACAGGTGCAACTCAAATCATGTATGTACCTAAGTGACTGCTCAGGTACATACTTCAGCTCATATCAAAGTAAAAGGCCTTTAGGCACAGGAGAATCATGCCCCATGTTTGCCCTTAACCCTTATTTCTTTTCTTGCCCTACCACAAGTTCACATACCCGTTGCAATGAAGCAAAAGAGTAAGTCTCAATTTCTGTACTGTCTTCCAAACAAGTGCTAGCTTATGCATAAGCTAGAGAAATGACTGTTTTAGCAGGCTCTAGCAGGCTCAAAGAATACTAGTGAACAGGATCACACAGAGGTAAGCCTTTCTATCTCTATTATATGATGTGTATCTTTTCCCCCTCCTTCAGATTGCTTTTACCAGCAACAATGACAGCTGTCCATCTCTGGTCCCAAGCATGCAGGCCTTGAAGGAGCAGATGTTTCCTCTCTAACAGCCTTGATATGAATGCAGTCTGTAATGGTGATTCAGCTTAGATTCATTTCCCAGTGTAAAGGCTCGGCACAGAAGCACCAAGAAGATTAACCACATACGGTTCAACCACAAAGGCTTGCGGGAAAGTAGCCAGGATCATTGTATTATCATTTCAGCTGTTAATACGGTGGTCTCAATTTTCATCCATCGTTGAAGAGGATGAGGGTATACAGATTCACTCCATTTGAAGAATAGTCCAAAAATGATACTGATGTTCAGTAAACAGTTACCTCCATAATTAGTCCAGCTCTAATTACCACCCAGGCAGATTAACATTCTCATTTTTTGGCTGTCCTAATAGTATCAGAAATATACTTTGCAAAATACTTGAGTATGAAAGAACTGGGACAATGAGTCAGGATACAACTATTACACTAGGAGTGATGATGACATTGTACATGGTGACACATAGCTTTGAAGGAGGAAGAGTTTTACCACAAAAAAAATTACTTACATTGAACCTGTCTGGAATTAGTGTCTGCCTGTGAAAAATGTGGTTATAGAGTATCAGTCCTGACCTCAAAGACACCTAAGGCACTCAAGTACTATTGGTTATGGCCATCTCTTCATTTCAGGCTTCTGTCTGTCTATTTTATCTCTTTCTCCTGCTCCCACTTTACCTTGCAACTCAGAGCTGAAAGATCTACAGGGCATGGGTCATCTCACTCACATTTGAGCACAATAGGTCTTCAAGACACTAGAGCTAGTATAGAACTATACAGCATGCCACAGTTCAAGGAACGGAAGAGAGATGGAAGTTTGTTCACTTTTTCACATGCTTATTTGTTTTCAGGCAGGACATCTAGCGAAATGGGCAAAGACTGAGTTTATTTTTAGCTCAGTGCTTCTCAGTTGTTACACAGAGCCTGTGCCTGCTGGGAGGTGGTGGGATTTTGGGACACATCACTGATGACAGGCATTTCCATGTACACACAAATTGCTTTTGCTAAGGAAGGGATAGAACAATGCTCAAAGATAAAGGAAAAAGCAGGGTCTGAAAAAGGAGTAAGGGAAGATAAGAGGATTCATTTAATGCAGTGGAGCAGAGCTAAAACCTGGATCAAAGCCTTGAAATGATACCACGAATTTGGTGTGAGCCTGGCAGAACTGGCCCAAGTAAGACTGCTAAATAATAGCTGATTCATGCTTATCATTCCCCTTCTCTTTCATCTTTATATGCTGAAGGTGAGCAAGCCCATATTGCTATGTTCACTGAAACAGTAAATAAGCAAGTGTTGAGCCAGCTGTAATAACAAGAACTGGCAAGAGCCTGACAGGTTTGCATTACTTTCCCTGAAAACAGCAAGAAAAAAACAAGAACCCCACCACCTCCAACAGCCACCATCTTCTGTATATATTAAACTACTCTGGAAACAGATAATCTTTTCACTCCTTATGTATTATTGCCTCACTTGCCTTGAAATGGGAGCCATTGGCACTTTGATAAATGGACTGTAAAGTTGCTGATCTTCACTGTAGCTTCTGTATCCTCAGCCAATAGGCAGCTTAGTAACTGCAGCAATTTAATTCCCCGTGAATCTCTCACTGCAAGGGGAATTCAGCTTCCTGCAGCGAGGGTCATTGGGGGATGGTGCCTTTTTCCTCCCTTAGGGTTAAATTAGGCCAGTATAACAAAGTGTTTGACCAATCTACTGGAATATCAAGTCTGAGCAAATTCAAATTTTAAAGGTGAATGTCCACCATGTCCCAGAACCAGCTTATAGCATCTCTTAGCTTTTCTATGTGTTAGGTGTCTGGCCTGCTTAGGCATTTTTGTAAGCCCCATTAGATGACAATATACATCTTGAAGTACCTGAATAACACAATAATACCTGGCTCTAAGCCTGGAAATAATCCTAGTGCTGTCAGCAGAACTGCTTGTGAGCAGGTTCTCATTTCAGTCGGCTCCACTGGATCTGTGTAAGTAGTACCATTAAAAGCACAAAATGCAAGTGTTCTGGAACACTTTAATTCAGTCAAAAAGTACTGGGGAATATCCGGGGTGGGAACCACACTGAAAAATATCATCTTTTGTCCAACTGTATAGTAAGTGAGGACTTCCACCACATGAATGTGTTGTTAGTTTAAATTTCTTTTGAATGTTTTAACTAATCTTTAAACTGGATCTAGCACCCAGTATTACCATTCAGCTTTTTCTGAATACTGAGAAAAGATTACTTATGGCATTTGCAGAAGTAGTCTAGCTAATTATCAAGGTTTCATTTTGGGGAGATATTTGAATCTTATTGTAATGACAAATGCTCGCAAACCCAGAGAAGATTTTTCTCTTTGATGACAGATGACGTCTCAGGTGTTGTTTTGGGAGGTCAACTCATGAGTCATCCAGAGGATATTTTACCTCATTACTTCACACAGGCCTTTCTAATACAGTTTTCATGAGTGTTTCATAAGATAGCTCTAATGAAAATACAGATTTAAATATTTTTTCTGTTATTATGTATTCACAGGTAATTCTGTTTCTTCTTAAAGCCTTTCCATTGCACTTTCAGCCCTTGTCAAAATTGCTAACATGCTCTGAGCTTGATTTTATACTTCACTAAAGAGTTCTGAAATTGCCCAATATGTTCAAAAAAATAGGAAAAAAAATAAAAGTACTGAGGCAATGGGTGGATATTGTACAAATATTGCCAATCTGAATGTTACAGTTAAGACTTGTCACTATTCCAGTCCTAAAAAAAAGGTAAACATCTTTGTTCCCAGAAAAGCTGCTTCCTTCCAAAGTTGGAAAGCAACTCTGAAAGGTGGTATCTCTCATCAGCCACAATGTAAGTGAATCATGTCATACAGTCCCCTGAGCCAGAAAGGACTTACAGGTTTAGCAGCTCTAAAAATCACTGTTCCTATTTGCTACAGGGTCTTGAATTTGCCAGATCTCATTTATTTTGACAAAATTACCCCTCTCACATGGTACCTACTGTGGAAAAACTGACTCCATACAATTTGCATGGGTGATTCCTTCCTTCAGCATCATGTGCTCATCTTTCCTAGTTTACCTATGTAATCTTATCACTGAATTATTTGCTCATAAATCATACTCGGTTTTGGTCTTGTGTACTCTTACCCATACTTTGGTAAAGTATTCCTGCCTTGCCCTCCTACAAAATTAAGTCTTCTGCTGCTATGGATAGTGCATTTATCAAACAGCAGCTGGTGATTGAAGGGTAGCATGAAAGATGGAGCCAGTAACATGATGGAAGGAATGTGAGGAATGATTTTGCTTCTAAGGGGCAGAGTGAATTTGGAATGATTTATTGCCAGATGTGAAACTGCAACAAGGAGTTTGAACTGTTCACAAGGGAGGGGAGCACAGGTATGGTAAAGAGCAGTAATCTTAGGATGAAGATGAAAGAAGCAATATGGGATATGTTAGACAGTAGAAGAAGAAAAGATGAACTACTAGAAGACAAAGAAATAAAAGAAGAAAAAACAAGAAATCCAAGGAGAGTTACAGTAAACCATTGCAGAAAGCTAGAAGAGGACTTTGCAATACAGAGAGAAAAGGAAGTAGAAAAGGAAATTCAGCATAAAATACACCTAGAAACTGTGGGTTTTAAACAGTGTTATTGGTTCATAGCTAGCTTGTGTAGCAGGCAGGGTATGCTGTTATTTCTGATTATAGGAAGGGTGGCAGATAAGAGTCACACAAATGAATAAATTCTTTCTCACCTCCCTTCAAAACAAACAAACAAACAACACCAAAAAAACCCTCCAAACCAACCCAACACACACACAAAAAAACCCCAAACAAACAAACACCACCAACAAAGAAAAACAACAACAAAAACCCAAACCAAAACAAAAAGAAAACCCCCCCAAAAACCCAAACCCTTTCCTTCTGCTGTTATTATTATCAAGATTGTATTGTCTACGTATGGCCTGACATCTTTTAGTCAGACAGACACAGGAATACTGTTTTATTCACGATTCCTATATGTTTATGCCAAGGACCAGAGTAACCCTAGGAGATGAAAACCCGAGTGTGTAGGTGCCGGTGTTGAGAGAGCATCTGGTATTCACCACAAAACCCCAGCTCTGTATCTAGTATGATGCTTGCAAAAGCTAAATTTTCATCGCATTTGCTGTCGTTTAGAAAAGATATTGGAAATCATAATGCACAACACAGAAGGAGATCAGAAACATCTCAAGGATTTCTACTTTTCTTGATCAATTATAACATGCTTTGACAGCATTGGTTTCGTACATTTTAGCATGAATACCAGCTAGACTGTGTCATCATAATCACCTCTGTTTTGCTTTGAAAGATCTATCAGTGAATCCAGTTACAGAAAAACTCCCTTGGATGTCTATACATTCTTACACATTAATTCATCCATTTCCATAACTGGTCCTCTGACGCCATTTGAAACATAACTGCTGAAAATATGCCGAACACATTTGCTTCCCTAAAGATTATTTGATGCACACTGCAGTGTGTTCTATCATTTCTATCCACTAAACTGTGCACTGTGTCTCTTCTGTCATTTGCCATCCTCTCTGGAGATTACCAAAGATAAGTTATTTAGGTTTTAGTGACTCCACAGGGCTGCTTTCAAAGTGGCATTTTTTTTTTCATGGTCATTTTTACTACTCAGAGAAAATATCTTTCCTTCTGGAAGAAACTCCTGAAACACATTTTGTGTGATGTTTGCTTTACCTGTTAATCTTTACCTCCAATTTTATAGACATTCAGGAAATGAAAGTGCCAGTTCTGAGACCTGAAGGGCTGTGGTGCTTAGGTATTTAAGAAATGTCTTGTCAAATGGTTACTATTCTTTGGTTCCAGAGCAATTCCCCTAGATTTGACTGCTCCTGAAAACATTTGTACAAACTTTCTGAAAAGCTCTGTAATTCCAGAAAAAAATTCTAGCAGCAAGTTCCCCTGTCTTTCACTTGCAACTCCTCAGTGCTGTGTCTCTTCCACTCTTCCACCAATACTGATGTCCCAGTGGGCTAAGGTAATTTTTTTGCAAAATGATACAGGGACACAATTTGTTGAGCTCTCAGATCATGCCAGACCTGTTCAAACACTCTTTCCACCTATTACTGAAACTGAGGCACGAGGTATCTGAATCTATCACCTGCAATCCCCTATTGTCACATCAATTGACAGATGGCTAGTAGAAAATAGGGGTTTTTTTTATCTCCTTTCCTCTCTTTTGGCCTTTCACATACTGTGTGAGCAAGGACTTTGTCATGCCTTACTCTTCTACTGTTACTCAGCAGTCTGCTAGGCCACTGTGAGTCTACCAGCTGAGATTCCTCATCAATTTCTTTGTCTAGCATTCAATTTCTCTGCTGCTTGATACGTAAGAAGGATTTGAATCAGGTTGCCATATTGAAGTGCTTTTTACCCTGAACAGCCTATGACTACACAGATCCTGTTCTTTCTATGCTTATTCACTTCTTTGATGTATTTTCAGAATATCAAGAATTTCTCCAGATGATCACCACTTCGTGCTACATAATCTGAAAATGTGTGATTGTTGCCCAGAAATCTTGCTAAACTCATGGTCTAAAATCTCCTTTATGACACTCAGATTATTTCATTCCTTAACAACATCATCAATATTTGAAACATTGCTTGAAAGTATATCTTAAATGGAGACGTTCACAGCTTTAAAGTAAGTTACAATTATCACATTCCTTGCAAGAAACTGTACGTTATTGTAGGTAATTCAAATCCTGTAAAGGAAGTCAAAGTATGGGTGTCGAATAGTATATATATTTTTATTTATTATTTATTTCCTGGCATATCTGATAATAGTCAATAGGAACCTGAGCAGATTTCTGCAAGGAATATTCCAGTTAATAGTATCACTAGTTCTTTCACTTCACAAATAAACACTTCTCTGGTTTTCTGAACCCCTTTGTGCTTGAGCTTCCAAAAGTGTTGTGTACTGAATAGCTGTTATTTAGTAGTCATATTCCTTCTTGACAGTAGATCACCCAAGAATGTGAACAAAGATTTGCCTGAAAAGAAGCAGCTGAACTGCCTTCCTCCGGGTACTTCTTTAGCAGCCTCATGTGACTGTTAATACAGATTGTCATATTTTAGTTATTGTAACAGCAACTTTAGAAGGAACAGAAGGTGCATCAGAAACCCAGTCAAAAGATGCAATCCTGAGTCCCCAGTGAAGACAGTTTCTGTTTTCATGGCAATACTGCTGACAATACACTGTGCACAAGAACGGGTAGGGTAATTCTGTTTAGAGCATTTCCAAGGGACAGAAGCCACCACAACACAGATTTTGAGTCACTGCAGTCCAAATTTTTTCAATGTGGTAGACTTCAGGGTTAATAGGAAAGAATCCATTCTGGATTGTCCCAGGAAATTGTGATGTGCAGGATTCACCACATGCTGACAAACAGGAGTCGTATTTTTCAGCAATGGGGTAATTCCTGTCTTTGGAAAAATCCAGTGAGTGATAACCCATGTTCATTATTACTGTCACTGTCATGCATTAGCTTGTGAGACATTTTCAGGATAAAACTGTAAACAGATTGATAATAGAATAATGTCTACAAAGGGGTTTGACCTTTGAAGAGCAGCTGACAAGTATCTAAGACTTCTGAACTCTGACCTGATCTGGCCAGTTCACCTAGTTCTGTTGACTTGCTTTTTTATCAGAGCTGTATAGAAAGTCTAACAAAGTGCAATTAAAATTACTTTAAAAATCTATTTGGAAATAGAGAGGAATGTAGAGGGCAAGACATTGCAAGTAATATGTGTGTGGTGTATGTCAGCTTAGAGGACATTCCATCTCTGTTGTCAAGCAGGATTGAGACTGCTACCTTCATGCTCTAAAGTTACTTCTGCATTGGCTGTAATGGTGATGATAACTTTTACTGACATTTTCAGCCTTGTGCAGGGTGAGAAACAAGCAGTTTTCTTTTCTAAAATTTCGTGAGTCTACTCAGGATTCTCCAGGATTATGCAGCTGAGTTGTAGGAAGTAAAGAAATAAAAAGTGAGAAAATGTGACAGTCAAAGAGGGGATAAAATAGGTAAAAGTCCTTGTCCGTGGATAGGAATAAAAGCCATTCAGGTAGAATAGGATCATGACAAAGATATAAGGGCTTTGATGTGCCAATGTGCAGTTCAATACCTGGCTGCTAGTGATAGTTATTGGTTTACTGGTTAATTACTGTAGAAAAAAAAAAGATGTAGGAGTGAGTTTTTATACCTGTAGCAGTTGATGTTTGATAAGTTAGCAGCCTTGTATTCATCTCTGCAATTAATAAAGACATTCTTTCACAGTGATTTGGCTGTTTAGAGCTCTGAGTTAGCCTTCTGAATCCTTTCCCTCTGCTCTCTTAGGCCTCTAACCCAAGCACCGCTGTTATCGGATGCCTGGGGATGTGAAGCATGAATCCCCATCATGCCAAAGATTGAATTGTGCCATTTAGTGTCTGTTATGCAGTTTAATCTTAAGGAGTGTTTCAATCTCTCATCTTTGTCTCATCTTCCCTCCACAACTTATTGTGCAACCTGATTTGGAGAAAAATGGCAGTCAATCAAGTATGTTATAAATACCTTGAAATGAGTGGAGTAGACAACATGGCAATAAAGCTGACCAGCCAGCCTCACTTGTGACATGCTCTTCATTATGTTCAGCTGCAAGTGTCATTTCCGTAATGCTGCCCATTCTTCTTGTGCTGGGTTACAAGTCAAATCTTCATACATTTGTGTCCTCTTGGGGGGTGGAGAGATCCAGCAGTGGCCAGCTCACAGCAAATAAACTGTGTCATAAAATTGTAAGGGTTCCCCCTTAATTTTCTCTGCTGCGTTTTTGGGGTTTTTTTTCTATGGAGTAGATGACTGCTATTGGACTTTCTTCAAATGCATTGCCTTGGCATGTCAGGCAGCTATGCATCATTTATTTGAGATGCCAGATCAATTCACAGTGGGGAATAAAAGCTTTGGTATAGTCTAAGCAGTGTGTAGTGGTAACATAGTTGAGGGTAGATACAGGAAAATGGACTTTACCTATTGGTAAACTAAGCAGTGTAAATTTGCTGGTATTCCACTAGTGTGGTAACATTCACTGGGGAGGGAAAAGGGTATATTTCTGTACTTTCTGAGGGTACAAGGAACAACGAAATGAGAAAAATTCAAGCACATTGCTGTAGAAGATAATAATGGAAATTTCTATGAAAGCAATTGCTCAGTTTCTCACCTTGAGTTAAACTGAGGCAAAAAGTCCATGAATGAAGTGATGGCAGCCATGATGGCAGTTCTGTATCTGTTTCAATAAGCAGTAAAGTGACTTTGCCCTCTTCAATCTCTCAACATGAAGAAACAGTGCCTTGATTTTCAGCACTTAATGAAAGTAAACCATGGCCAGGTCTAGAAAGTCTGGACACGTTCCTGTGATCTAGGTGATCCTGCTCCAGCAGGGTGATTGGACTAGATGATCTTTCGTGGTCCCTTCCAATACCTAACATTCTGTGATTCTGTGAAAGTCAATAAAACTTTCTGGTTAATTTATATTAGAAATCCAAATCAAACTGTCTAGCTAATCTCAAATCCTGAAGTAGATACTCCTACAGCACAGTATTTACATCTTCTAATCCTGACACTAGAGCAGGCAGGAACATTTTACTCTTTACTATAGAAGCTTTCCTCCTCCTTGTTTTTCTGTTGAGTCATGAAAAAAATCCCTGCTAGAAAAGATCCAAGTATAACTTATATTACTCTTTTCATAACCTGGTTCAATTATGGTTTTCATTACCTCAAAAGTTAGCTTAAATGCTCCCTGGTGTGCAACAAGTGAGTAAATAAATAAATAAGCAATTTAGCTATAAGGGAATGAAAAGCTTTATTTCAGCATTTACCACAAAGTACTCTAAGCAACTGGTTCCAAGCTCTATAATGGTTTCACCAAGATTCTTCTCTCTGAACATTTCAGATGGAAGTGTCTTTCACCTCTTCTGACTCTATTAAGGTTTATTTAGTTGACCTACTGAGACATCAGAAACTGCCACTATCTGCCTTAGAATGAAACAGGCAGGGATGCAGTGATCACATGACAGGCACGCTGTGTCAGACACAGGTTCAGCTGGACACTTGTTTTGCCCCATCTCTTCTCAAATAGAGGGATTTTAGAGAAATTTAAAACTCCACAGATACAAGGAGATGGATTTTTAAGTACTGCACATGTAGCTGCAGAGCTCAGTGCTGCAAGAGAAGTTTGTGCGATCAAGGGCTCAGCAGCATTTGAAAAGGACTGAACATATGTTCTCATAGCAAGTATATGTAAAATGTTCATAACAGGAGATTGCAAGGTGTAGGGGGAGATGGCTTGCTGGCCTTCTAACCCACTTGTGCCTGCATTTCTGGCTAGGACAGTTTCTAAACAGTCTGACTTACACAAATTTTTACTTTTCTCTAGTAACAGCTATTCATCCTGGTATTTATGTAGGAGTACATATCCGATAAGATTATTTGAAGTACTACCCAACACTAGCAGAGAGAGGATTAGAAACCCACTGAGCAAGCCTATGCTCCTATGGTCCAACAGTGTTTGACTAGCACAGGGCATGCTGAGATCACCCTTGCCCATGCACATCTTTCAGCCTTTGTTAGGCCATTAGATTTTCCAAAGATGCTGGTTTCTTGGAAAAAAAAAAAAAAAAGTACTCCCTGTCTGCACTTCTGTTTGCTCTAGGGACTGAAGCTTAGTCATACTCTGAGGATGAGGCAGGAAGGCTTGGAGGGGATAACATACTGGCTTCTGTAGCTGAAGGTACTTACACTGACATAATTGTAATTATTAATAGTGGTGAAAGGATGTGGCCAATCTATAACTGGGATAATGTTTGGCAACTTGAGCGATAAGAATCATGAATCATTCATTAACTGAGTAATGTTTTTAATAGTTAGAATTAATTTTAAGATGTCCTCTGTTATTTTGTTGTGTAAATTAAGGTCACTATTATTATTTTCCTGTATGTTATAATTACATTGAGGCTTAGAAGCAACTCCCACCAAATACAAATATATTATTTGCTTTGGTTCAATGTCTTTTTATACTTAGGGAAAAGACTTTGGAAAGTCTTAAAAGTGAAGCATGTAGTATCTCCCAAGTTGTAGATGAAGTGTCATTCCTGGACTACCAGGTCCAAGAGCCATGATGCTGAAACATCAAAGGCTACAAAGAGACATTAGTGATACATCTGCCTGCTTGAAGGTTCAGATCCTCTTTGGCTGTAAATAGGCAGAGCTACATTGAAGCTATCAGAGTCCTACTAGCTGAAAATAAGCATGACAATAAGGCTTTGAGCAGGGCACCCTCCCCCAGTCAGTAGGTTCACAGACTGCCTACCACTCAGCCAGACACCACTATATTCAAATTAATTACAATTCTTTTTGGTTGCTCCATTAAAAAAAATATCAAAGATTATGTGTCCCCAGGAAATGGTTCCACTATGCTGTGTCAACCCAAAATGGAGGGGCTTAGTCAGAGAAGCCCATCTTTTCAGAGATACAGTTAGGGCACCTTTTTCTGCACTGACTTGGGTTCCATTTTTCTTCCAGTATATCCAAATAAATAATTTAGAAAAATCCCCTCTGTTCTGCACAGTCCCATAGCATTCATTTTAGTTGTACATGCTTTCTCTGTTTCTGGAGACAGTCATCCCCACACTCCACCACCACAGGAATGAAGATAAAACTCCAGCTTCCTGAGAGAGCACTAAGACATCCTTAACTGCATAATAATTGATGTTTTTATGGAGTTCCAGATCATTTACTGATATTGAACACTTCAGTGGCTTTATCCTTCCTCACACAATGTGTAGACAAATAATAGCTTGATAGACTTCAGCATTCATGACAGAGAGACAGAGCAGCAATCCAGCATGAAAATATTTTAATTATACTTTGTCAGAAGTATATCACGGGAGATAAAAGCACACTTCCTTCCCATTTTCATTTGAGGAATTTATCCAAGTCTAAATTTATTAACTATAAAAAAATTTACTTAGGCCCAAAAGCTGGACTTTCAGAAGCTAAGAAGAGAAACAAGATAAAAACAAGTATAAGAATGAAGAGTTGCAGAAGTAACCACAGACCTTTAGGAGAGCATTTCCTTGCCTGAGGCCAGGGTTGGAAAAGGAAAAACTTTGTAGAAAACAGCATTATGTAAAAGAGGATAGGACAAATTTCATGTTTCATTAACTCTTTGCTTTATGCAAATTTAATATGGGACCATACTACACAACACCACTGGACATATATCAGCAGGGTTAACCCACTGCAGCAAAACTTTCCATCGGTAGTTGTTCTCCAGACTAGTATATGTTCTGCAGGCATTTCTCCCTAGTTTTCCTAAACTATATTTATAAAGTGTAAGTATCTAGACATGCAAATGAGTGGCACCTGGGATTGATAAGGAGCATAGAAAACTGGTTTTCTGATAAAATACAAAAGGTTATGTCATAAATTAAATTTCTTTCTTTCACTAAATCTAAGCTTACTAAAATCAGAGGGATTTTCTCCATCGTGTTAAATAGTTTTTGGATTGGGGCCTTTTGAATCTGTGTAAGATAAAATAGAGCATATTGCAAAATAGGATTGTTGATCACTATATTGCTTAACTTCTGCTTCTTTCGGTATTATCATTCTTATATGGTTTAAAACAGCACTTGATAAGGGCTGTTAAAATTATTTTCTCTCCAGTGCAAACCTAGCATATTTTTTGTGTGACTTCTGATTTGCTACTGGTGACTTATCTTCCAACAGTATGTCATGGTAGGAGATGTGCTAGAGAATCAGCAATAATAAATGAGTAAACTATTTAGACAATTCTGTTTTCTTTCTTGTCAGTTAGTGTTATAGACTGCAAAGTCTTCATGCTGCTGAGGTGGATTACATTGAAGGAATAAAGATGAGAAGCATTTAGCTGGCCTTTGGTGCATGCTGGAAAAGATCAATAGCTTGTCTGCCACTTTGGTTGCCATTGAATGTCTCAGAGTGAGAATTAAAGAAGGGATTTCCAAAAAGTGCTTGGAATTTACTTTATCCTGTTACCATTTAAAGCCAGTAACAATATACTCCT
Organism: Actenoides lindsayi; assembly: GCA_025331215.1. Lineage (NCBI taxonomy): Eukaryota > Metazoa > Chordata > Aves > Coraciiformes > Alcedinidae > Actenoides > Actenoides lindsayi. Next base: position 26,312 of record WTSP01009960.1, read on the forward strand.
GACATTTATAGTAGTGGGGTCATAGCAGGACAGGTGCTTGACATTCTTTCCATCCTAAAAGCTCTACACATATTTTATTGATAATGGGATCAAGCCTCAGGTTTCCAGTCACGTACCTTTTTTGGCAATAACGTGTTGTCTGTAATCAACCAATTTCCAAAACATAGGAATGGATACTCCATGTAATTCAGACAAACACAATATTTTTAAAAATCTTGCCAAGCTTTCAGTGTCATTAAAATTTCCCCGTGCCAGTTTAATTAAATGTTGCATTAAAATGAATTGCTTTTCCCCTCTTGTCCATTTGCTGCCTATTAAGGCATCCTATATTATTGAACTCAAGGTAAACAGACACCTCTGTTTGGCCTTCTATGTAATTCATTTGTCTTTATAACTCTATCATGATCAATACAGTTCTTTTTGGAGTAGACTCTCCTAGCCTCTTCAATTCCTTCTTATACTGATGTTTTCTTTTAGACCAGTGCCTTTAGACCTTCCCATTTCTGTCTTTTTTAAAATCAACTGATACCAAAGACAAGAGAGCAGAAACCACTGTGGATGATACACTTCACATTTAATTTTATGCACTTCATTCCTCTTCAGTGTATTGTTTCTGATTAACTACAGGTTCTTAACTGTTACTTTCTTTCCCTAAGAATACTACTTTTATTTCAAAGCCTATCAATGTATGTGGACAGTCTCAAGTGTGTTCATATGTACCACCTTGGTACGTAATGTAGCAGTACTTTGGAACCCTACCTATTCTTGGCTAACCTAACCATTGCCGTTAGCTAATGTTGCCAACTCAACATTTCCCTTTAGCCTACTGACTTGTTTAGGTGGTTAATAATTGCAACTAATTAAGAACAACTAATCCAGGTCCTTTTATCTGTCCAATCTTATACTGAGGTTTGAAATTATATTATTTCTGATGGCTTACTATCTCTCTGAGGAAGTTTTTTCCTTGAGAGTGTGGGCTCTGAAGAGAGCTGAAGGATGGAGGTGAAGAATCTTTGCTTACACAGAACATAAACCAAGTCTTAATAGGACATGAGGGTATTCAGGTACTTCAAAGCCTGCATGCTATAAAAATACATATTGGTCTGAACAGTTTTACAGTCAGTGAAATGTGGAAAATTAAATTGTCCTCCTGTGGGAAATAATAATTTGTTTTCAACCCACACTGATGAAATTTTGACATCTCAACTATTTTCACATAAAAGAAACAGGAAAACAATCTCAGTTTGGAAATATTGGACTGCAGAATGTTTACTCTCTTGATCAAAAGAAGATTATTAATTTCTAAAGTCTGATGTATTTGATATTCAAAAATTTCTACAATACTTCTGACAATTGGAAATACCAGTGTTGGGTTTGGGATTTTTTTTTTTAGATTAAAAAAAGGTTTTGTTTAAAATATTATATAACTACTGTTACAGAAAAACCACCCTGTTGTGTGTGGGTTTTTTTGTTGCTTGTTTTTTGTTTGGTTGTTTTTGGTGGTTTTGTTTGGTTTTGTTTTTCATTTTCTATTAGTTTATTTGATATTCTAAAAAAATTAAATCAAAAGTTTTTAGATTTCTCTCTTCTCTCCTACTCTATTTATTTTTCTAGTAGAAAAAATAACTCCAAAAGTTCTGTTTGAGAGGACTCTTAATTTGCTGAAGATATAGTGAACATCCATGCAAGCATATCCATGTAAGCACTCTTCCTCCAGTGTGTTGGAGAAGGGGCATTTTGAAGACATGCATTTTAGAAAGGCACTATATCTTTCTGTATGAACTCAGAAATTCACTTGTTTTCATTTAATAATCTTGGGCCAGGGATTGTTGCAGACTCCCTGGTTAACACATTAACTCTATCTAGTTTTCATTTTCATTAAAATACTTCTGCTAAATTATGGTAGTGCTGTCTTTTGTTGTTGTTGTTAATTTAATACTAGGGAAAATAAAGCAGGAAAAAAAAATGTTGTTTTGATGTGGAAATGGAGCTTAATACCCTGGTAACAGGAAGCGAAATCTTGATTTTGATTGCAGGTAAATATCTATGGAACTAGAATGTATTTTTTAACAACCACAAAAAGAGAAAGTTGATGAAATTAAATGCTCCATTTATCTTTGCTTATTTGAATTACTTTGACTTATTTGGATGAGAGTGTTCTGTGGCAAAATGCATGTCACCTTTCAGATTTTAAGAGGGCTTCATCTTACCTCTGCCACAGCAGGCAGGTAGCTCATGGTGTGCTAACCGCCACTGCAGGCTTGGCTACCTGGGTACAGGCAGCAAAGGCAAATGGAATCAGTTAATGGGGTGAATTAAAGTGCATTAAAAATCTTTTGAGTGGTCTCTTTTGAGTGTGAAGAGGCTGTATATCACTGTAGTTTAATCTCTCTCTGAGGAGGGCTTCTCCTCAGTTAAGTGTTAGCATAAGGTATAGTTACAACATTGCTCCTGGCTGAACTGCACATACAGGGCAACCTCTAACTCAAATTAAGCAATGATTTAGATGCCTTTGTTGTGCTTTGCATCTGTGCTGGTGGACAAACTGAAGTGCCTGGTGTCTCGTTCATCTGGATGCGGAGGCTTGCTAACAGCTGGTGCACAGTCTACCATACTGCAACAGAGCTGAAATAGCAGGTTTGTCACAGGCCCAGGCTAAAGGTTGAGTAATGCTTATTTTCAAACTAGCAAGGGGGAACTCAGCCACTCTCTGTTAAACCCTGCACAGAGTGTGTCACTAGCCAGTCTCTCCCTGCAGCGTCAGTGTTTGCAGCGTGACCACATTTGCCCAAGGGAGGCCAACTCCAGAAGAATTAAGCTGTCTCTGAGGGTACATGCACATGACTGGAAGCAATTGAGTTACTGAGGCTTAACAGGTTACTTCTAATCAGTTGATGAGCTTTAACTCAATAACACACAGAGATTTTATTACTTTTAATTTCTTGTCTTCATCTTTGGTAACCTGAATTAACCCTACACTAGCAATGTTCCCTGAGAAAGTACGACAATACATAAAGAGAGGGACACGAATGGGGAGGAGGGGGATTCATTGCACTCACTTTCAGTCATGTGACTTCACTGGCTTGTCTCTGTGGTCTTCTCTAGAGCAAAAGGAAAGAAGAGTCTCCGCAAGGTGACTTTGAGCACATAAATTACGTGCTTCCACAGTCCCTCTCTGTGTAGATCACAGAATTCATTAGGAAGAATAGCCAGCTAATTTAGGCACAAATGCTTCTTTTGGATATTGTGTCTATGTGAAATGGAAAGCAGGGTATTGGAAGACATGGCCATATGTCTTGTCTACCAACAAACAATAGATGTTTCCCCCATAAGTTGCTGTCAGATGCCAGCAGAGGTTACATATGTATGTATTGACAGGTTTTGGTTTAATTACATTGACTTTTTGCATATGACAGAAGTTTAATATTTTCATTAAACTTTTTTTTTACCTGCCCACATTGTTTTTCTTTCTTCCTACATTTGGCCTGTACAAAACTCTGAAGTTTCGTGCTGGCAGGCAACTTCCCACTTGTCCTGGAAATAACAGGTTTATGCTGACTGTTAATAGTGGGAAGGAGTGGCATCAGGTGAGGCAAAAGGCTACCCCACAGTGCCCCCTGAAACAGTGGAAACAGATTTTTCATTATTTAGTATGAAATGTGAGAATGTCAGATCAAGGAAACCAGATCAGATGTGACAGAAGAATTTGGCCAGAGTAAACTATAATTAGGATTTTGGTTTTTTTTTCTTTCCTCCAGCTGCAGCTACTGTATTTCTGATGTTGCCAAACTGCACAGTGAAATAACATCAAGATGATATTTCATTTTCTAAATTACCACTGGCCTTTCATTCACCTTTCCATCCTCTTGAGTCACATAACTCCATATTAGAAATGTTTGTCTGCCTCAATTCTATCCTCCTTCATTGTCTGAATAATTGGAAAAAGTCGGTACAACTGCACTTCTGTGGTTTGGATTTAGTTGCTCTTACTGGTGACTGTGTTGAATATTGCTACATATTACAGTTTAGCAAATACCTTGTATCCAAAGGCCTTTCAGAAATATCAATTCTGAAAGCTCTTCTGTAACTGCGTGGAGTAGATGGGTTTAAATGTACACATCTTGCAGACAAGTTAAGGGAACTGGTGCAGGTTATGGAAGGAAGCTCAGGATGGGTTACAGAATTTTAACAACAGTGTAAGCAGTTCTATGCAAAACTCTATCCATGCAACATGCCTCTGCCTTTGTTTCACAACATATCCAAAGCCTGATTGATAGTCATCATGTCTCATAGCCCGTTTTTGCAAATACAGAGACTTTCAAACAAACTAGACTTCCCTGTGAAAACTGGGTGAAATATAAGGTTCTGTTTCGATTTTCTGGGACATTTAACTGATACATTTGAAATTTAAGTAATATTTAATAGAAATGGAGAGGTTTGCGGTAGCTTACAGATGAAGAACTCATACTCTCACAGTTCAACACTTCTTTTATTATGATTCAAAGTCAAGCTGAACTCTCCTCTATGGTCATTTACTTGAGGGTAAACATTGCAAGTTGACAATCTGTTGTATTAGGCAACCACTTCATTCCCAAACTCAGCCTTCCTCATTGCAGTTCCATGCATCACATTTCAAAGGCTAGAAAAATCAACACTGAAACTTCTTTAGCCCAGAAACTCAACTGTATTCCCTGATGAGACAGCTTCTCCTCTGGGGGTAGGTCCCTTTAGTTTTAATTCCCATGCATTCTTGTTTTTCTTCTTCTCCCATACCGGGACTAGCTGCTGGTGTTCATTGTTTCTCTCCAGGAGTTATCCTTGCTCCACTTTTAAAAGCTAAAGTGCTCTTCAGCAGATGTGAGCGCCTCAGGCTCACTTGCCCTCTGAGCCACAGAGAAATCCTGATTATACAGAACCAGATATTGTGTGTCAACAGCAGGCATTGTAGGATGGAGTTGCATTTTCAATAATGAGCTGCTAAACCTGTAAAGACTTCTAATTGAATTGCTAAAATCCCGCAAGGGAGGAGCTGGTCAATGCAACATAGTTTCCCTCCAAAGCTATTTTTCCACTCCAATTGTTTTTCTTTTTAAAACCTGTTTTCATTTTTCTGGCAGCAATTCCATTCTCTATTACTGCAGTTATTCAAATTAAGCAGTTTAAAATTCTTTGCTGTTAAGCTCTGGAGTTTTTAGATATGTAAATGGTAGGGGATATTAAGAGAATATTATATATGCACTCCTGTAGCACCCAAAGAAGTGCTTCCTGCCCCAACCTGATGATACAGATAGCAGTGTAGACCCTTTTGGCAATCCACACACTTCAACACATGAACTGTCTTTTGTCAGAGGCCACACTGGAAAGAAATGTCTGCTGCTCCCACGGTCTACAGCTTGTAACTACAGTATCACAGCATTAGTTACAGTGACCCTGACCTCCTAGCACCAATTGCTGTACTGTTAGTTGTTGAGTATCTGTTAGTGCCATGAGTGCTCTCATGGGAATCATGGTGCCAAATTCCTAGAGAAAAGCTAGGACTGATATCAAGATGTTTAGTTAGACTCCAGAAGTGAATGCTGCTACCACTGTGGCCTTCCCCTATATCTGCAACATGCGGCACATAGACACTTTATCAATCCACTTTATCAGCATGCCTACATGAAAATAAGTTATATTACAGGATATATACTGTGCCTGCTTATGTATTTGACTCCACATAAATACTGATATGCTCTTCTAGTTTGAATAATTTACCAATAAAAAAATAATGAAGTTAGGGCAGTCATTACAAAATACAAATATTTGTGATTCTTCTGTGTCCAGTTGTTTGAGTCAGGCTCATAATCCTTTTCCTCTAGCTTAGGACAAGACATTTTATTCATATATGACAGCTTCAAGGAACTCTTAAAACAATAGCTTAGTAGGAGCAGTAGAGACTGTCGGTTACAATAAAACCCACAGACACAAACTCCAGAAAATGTTTAATGGCACAGGTCAGGTAGGTGTCATCTACATCATCCTGGGGAATTCACTGTTTCTCTGCAAATCCATTACAAAGATGGATTCTTGTACACTTTTTGCTAATGTTCTGACTGCTGAAATTTTTCCTTATTTATCTTTGTTTCAACTAGCCAACATCAACAGCTCTCTAACAGTGGAAAGTTGCACAGTTGCAACTGATACTATCATTCAAGGGACTTCAGGTGCTTTCGCATGGAAATGAGACATGAATGAATACAGTCATCAATGCTTGCAGAGGCTATCTCTATGCTATCACTAGGAGCAGGCATGAGAGTTGGGTGAAACACTATTCTAATTGATACTTGTGGAAAAGAGCATTTAATATCAACATTCTGTGCTCCATTTGCCTATATCACAACAGTGAAGATATCTATATTGTTTTTGTCAATAACAACCACTGCACTTCATTTCATGCCTGCTTAGTCACATATATGATGTTTTGTCTTTGGCTTTCAAAACATGTGGTAGAAGCAGCAATTGAAGAGGATCATCTTTGGGTGTATCTCCCCACTCAAAGTAGGCATGGCATATTTAGGCCTATACTGAGGGATAACATGAATTCAACTCCTTAGGCATTCATCACTGTTGTACCTTAAACATTTCTTCAGCTCCACTGGTTAATATCACTGAGCTCAAACTATGAATACACAGAGAACGTAAATGAATAGTTAGGTTTTGCCCACACCTGAACGGCAATTTTGATGTGTAGCTAGGATGAGAGGTTTCTAGACACAGAAATCCTAGGGCTGTAGCCTAAAGTGATTGAAATGTGCAAAAAAAAAGTATGTTTTGCTATTTGTTAAGACCCATATCCTGCACCAAGGCTTTGGTCTCCAAAGTCCTTCTGAATTACCAATGACTGCCAATACTACCAGAGGCTGCAGTGCTAGCCCACACATTGTTTGCACAGCTACACCACCCAGAAAGTCTTTGGGCAAAGAGTAGCACTAGAGATGCTACTGTCTTTCATGCAGTTTCATTCAAAGAGGAGATATGACAAGCAGCTTCAGCAAGTCTGAGGCTATTCTACAGTCCTGCTGTCCTACAGCCTCAACACTGAGGAGGTACCTCACCACTCTTATTTTGACAATGAAAATTTGAGGCTTTGCACACAAAATCAGAAGTACGTTAACACATACCAGCTTAACCTTCAATACCATGAGACACAATGCATCACAAGTGAAGGTGCCAGATAACTGGGTTAGTCTCTAATTCTCGGTGCTGATATCTGAATAAAGAAAATACTGTACTTTTTATTAAAGACAGGAATGATCTTAGGGTACTAGCATTAAAAGACAATCATAGAATAGTTGAAGTTGGAAGGGACTTCTGATACATCTTGTCTACTCTCCCACTCAAGTAGGGTCACAGAGGAGGTGATCCGTTTGAACATTTAATCAACTCCCTGAATCTTGGTAAACAAATCCTAATGAAAATCTCATTAAATCTAACTTATTTTGTAGTTCACGGATTGAGAAGGAGCTGCATTTCATTAGCATTCTCCTGTATTCACAGCCACAACTTTCTTCAAAGCTTCAATTACTTTCAGATAACATAGTTCAAGGCCAATGATTTTAGTAGAAAGAAAAATCTAAGTCTCCAGTGTATATAGACAGTACACTTGCTCCAACAGTAAAACAGGATAAAGGAAAGGCATAGGAACTGACACTGTCTAGTAACCGCATTATTGTCTTGACATTGTTATTAACTTTTCAGAATCTAATGGAAAGCAACAAGGTGAGGAATTGCAGGGTGACTGCAGAAGATGGTATTAAACACAAAGGCCTGGAGAGTGTCATTTTCAACATGCTGCTTGTCTGAACTAATAGCAATACTTCTTATATCTGTTTCAGGGCAAAACAGATTTCTTCTTCACTTGGATATCAGAAATTTTGCAGGAACAGGCTGTGTTGCTTTAAAATTTTCAACACAAAAATCACCAGCTCAGATAAATCAGTATAATTCCATTGTGGCTTTAATTCAATTACACCAGTGCCTGAGCATCTTGCTTTTGAATATTTGAAAAAGGAAACTACTCCTTCTCAGTGAGTTTATCAACTAGATAGATAAGATGGAATAAAGAAAATATGACTGTCTGTAATAAAGCTTACTCATTGCAAGCAAGTAATTAAAGGTAAAGTCAGAGATACATTTTCTTCTTCACCAGAAATCTCTGCAGCAGAATTGAAGGAAGACACAGAATCATAGAATGTTAGGGGTTGGAAGGGACCTCTAGACACTGAGTCCAACCCCCTGCCAAAGCAGGATCACCTAGGGCATGTCGCACAGGAACGCATCCCGACAGGTTTTGAATGTCTCTAGAGATGGTAACATGGTTGCAGCACACTAATGTATACAGTCAGACAAGCAGTATCTTAGAATAGCTCCTTACGCTTGGTGCCCCCCAAAAGGACTTTCCACTGCTGGAAGGATTGTACAAAAGATTTGTTGTCTGTTCTTCCTCCTTGAAGTGGAGAAGAAAGGTGACAGATGCAAACTCCTGTTACAGTTAATTTGCACTGAGAAATTCCCTTTGGATATAAGTATCAAGGACACCAATTTTTTTTACAGGTAGTGTGAATTGAAATAAGAAAACTTTGCTCTGAACTTTTTTCCAAAGGAAAGCCCAGGAAATCAATGACAATACAGTTTGAAGCCCAGTTTTGAGGATGTTTCTAATCTCCTGTTCATGTAATTGTCCTTCCTTTATTTCCTATATCTTTGTTCCTGGTTGTGGGAGTACCTTGTGTTCTCCAGAGCCTCATAAAAAAATACAAGACAACATTTTATCAAATACAGATTCAAAGGAAACAGATGTTACAAGAATAATTGTATGACACATTTGAAGATTTTAGCACCATATTTGTGTCCTGATATTCTTCAATGCAACTTCATAAAATAGTAGGGGTTGGAAGGGACCTCTGGAGATCAAGTCCAACCCCCCTGCCAGTGCAAGAACACCTAGGGCAGGACACACAGGAACAGATCCAGGCAGGTTTTGAAAGTCTTTAGAGAAGGAGACTCCACAGCCTCTCTGAGCAGCCTGTTCCAGTGCTCTGTTATCTTCACAGTAAAGAAGTATGCACCTCCACATGAGGAAAAACTTTGTGTCTTCTCTATGTAAGCTCTTTTAAGCCTCCTCTTGAGTTCCCTTTTCCCTCTACTTCAAGTCACTGACCCTGCTATTGAGGTCACTTTATGCACTGATAAATGCATTCCTTTTAGCTATCTGAAATACCTCACTAAATCAGAGTTCTATTTTTAGTATTCCACTTCCATATGCACTTGATCCTGCCATAACATCATGTACTTAAAAATATGGAAATTTCTGAATTTCAGTTCACTTTATCCATTCATTGTACACAGGGTCTGTGTCTGACATTTCCTACTTCTCAGAAGGAAACCATTCTGTTTGAGAGCAGCTTTGATGGTCTTCATACTGATTGTTATTTTACACTGAAACAGACCTAGGACTCTTAAAGTGTTCCTATGGAAGTAAAATAGTGTCAAAATAGGTATTATCAGACCAGGATGTCTTTGACTTAAGAAGCGTGTTAAGTATATTAACTATATTCCTTTTATAATCCTAGCTGTTGACATTATGGGGCTATTATGTGACTCTGTGGAGTCACAGATAAAACATAGTGAACCACAAGGTAATCCTCCTTTTAAAATGTGGACAGCTATGAGAACTCCAACTATTCCACCATCCTACCACAGCCCTTCATTTCAGTTTACATACAAAATGATGGTAACACCTCTCTCAGCACTCCTCATCCAAGAAGATACTTCTCTTCTTGCTATAAACAGGAGTCAGTCTTTGCCTATCCATAGATCTCAAAGATTTTGGGTCTGCTAACTGCAAAAATTACACTAAAGTGTATCCTAGAGTCAGGTAGCAGTGGTTTAAGAGTGTCACAGCTGCATGAACACCCATCCTGTATAAGAAACTCCCTTTTTAAGTAATCATACAATTTGAAAGAGCAAAAGAGAAAGGAGAGGAGAATGGGAAGGAAAGCCTCATTCTCACAGAAAAATAAGACCAGTTGAGCACAAAGGTAAAAGCTACCATGGCCCTGTCAAGTGTTCCACAGTTGCCAGCAGCTGGATTTGAGCTTAAAACTATACTTAGCTCACCCCATTTGTGTTCTGCTTCATGATCACAGATCCTATTACAGGAAGAAGAAAGAATGTGCTCACCAAACTGTGCAGGTACCTCTTACAAAAACTGAGATTTAGAAGAGTGGCATTCTCTGCAACCTGTTGACAGGGATTTAGAAATTGCAAAACCAAAGCCCAGTGGGGCAGCCATGGATGGCTGATGGCCTACTGGAGTATCCCTTTTGTGTCTTCTGCCAGCCATTGAGCAACATTGCTGCTGAGCTCTCTAGAGGCTGAAGGGGTACACCAGAGAACCACAAAATGGGGGCACAAACCATGGACCTCTTTGTGCAACCTTCCGCTTCATATATGCGGGGAAGTGAGAAGCTCTAACAGTCTTCCCAGGTGGCCTAGTTTGGAAGATGAATTCTTCCTGAAAAGAACATGACACCAAACTGCAGTGGTTGCCATGAGAGAGAAACCCTGTGGTCAGTGAGATAATTCACTGCCTCATTTGACTAACTACATCAGTGGAAATGTCTGTTAAACTGCCATTCCTCAGGGGGAAATGAATAACAGAGAAGGAAAGTGGCCAAGCTCAACAGCATAAATGATATAATTGCAGAGCATGTTAAAGAGGTATTAAGTGAAACAGATGGAATAGTTACCTGAAATCTGCTCAGTGAAAATTTTACACCAAGACACATGGGACAAGCCAAGGTTAAGTACCTGCATGGCTTGTCCATAGCAAGTGCTCCCTGCATAGACATCTACCTGCTCTTTTAAACATACAGAAGCTGTAGAGTGTAATCAGGGTGAAAGACTGAAAGATGAGACTCTCTGCATTATATATTCAATACAAACAGTAATAGTTTCATTAGTACCATGTGGCAATTTAAAATATGAATGTGTAAAGAGAACAGCACATCATATCCTACATGAATTTTGTATTTTAACACTCCCTGCAGCATATCTTTACAAGTAAGGGACTCTGTAAAACCTAAAGGCATTTTAAGTCAAAAGTGTCTGTACTATTACACTGATCATTAAAGATCCAAAAGACACAGTTAGTCTTCCAGACTATTGGATTTCTTGAAGCCCATTTGGCATCACTATTTATGTCTGGTTTCACGTTTGTCAGGGAAAATATGATCAATACGGGCAAAAGTTCCTTGAATTCTAAAATTCAGTACAATTCCAAACACCACATCTAGTCAAAAAGGGCAAATATATTATGTAGATTCCTGACAGTTTTAGAGAAACAGAAGCTTCACACAGCCCTTTTCACAATCATCCATGTTAATGCCACTCTTTTCAGCAATTGTCAAATTAAATTCTGGTTTACAAAGATTTAAGCATTTGGAATTAAGTGTCTGCAGCTAGTTAAGATGTATTTTGCAGATTATCTTGTCTTCAGAAAAATTATTTTTCATATTCATATTTGTGCATAATTGATATGCATATTAGAATAACTTATCTTGCAATAAATAAAAACTTTTGCCTGCAAAGTATTCATTGGACATGGGGAGCCAAGGAAGACAAGAACATAATAGGAGACAAAGACCTTGGATATGACTATGACAGAATTACCTTAAACATGCAGAAAGAGAAAGTATTTTGAAGCAATTTTCAGTTAGGGGCTATTAAAGGTTTTCAGTATGTATGAGAGTTTACAGGATTATAGAGTAAATTTCCTTTTTAAAATTATTTGAAAGATACATTTTTGATTTAAGACTACGAAAAAAAATAGATTGACCATGCAATGCAATATCTTGGAGGAAGATACTCCTCTGAATGTGATGTATACTTGAAAACCCTTCTGTTTCTCTTATAAAATCTTCACAAAGATGTAGAGCTTAGGATTTTAGCAATGCAAACAATGGTGGGTTTTTTATCATGTTAGGCTTAAATATTTGGAGTCTCTTCCCAGATAATATATGGATAATAAAACTATGAGAACACAATATGCACTGAAGAAATCAACGTTTTCTCTTGTTATAGTTTAGACTCTGCTGGCAACTAAACACCACACAGCCACTCACCCACCACTTCCCCCCAACCCCTCCACATTCTCTCCTGTGGAATGGGAAAGAGATCCGAAAGGAAGAAAAAGGTGAGACACCCCCCCCCCCCATGGGTTGAGACAAGGGCATTTTACTTTAATAAAACATAAAAAAAAAACCATAAAGAGAAAATAAAGCAACAGTACTAACAACATGACATACAAAGCCAGCAATAGAAACCAGAAGGCCCCATCTGTGCCCAAGATGCTACTTACCCTGCTCCAACCACAAGCTGAAACTCCACACTGAAACAAGTTGAAAACCAACTCTCTCCCCAGCCCTCCCCTTATATAGGGGCAGGACTCAGTATGGTATCAAATATGCCATTGGCTGGTTCAGCTGTTTATCCTGGTTGTGGCCCCTCCCAACTGCTTGGACCAACAGCTGCTTGTGATAATTAAGACAAACCACACCCAGGACACTTGTAGAGCCTGTTTTACTGATAGAAACAGTTCTCAACTGTCATGCCTTAAACATACATGTGGTGGTTGACCAAGGAGAAGCTACATACTAAAACCACAGAAGCACTTGGGAATGATTTGCTCTTTCAGGCTTTTGCTATGGTGGGTGATAAAGGATGGATGAATCTGTGGATGTTTAACAGTCAAGGATCCTTGACTCGATAATATACAGATTAAGCCCTATCCGAACCATGTTTAATACACTTCTCACAGTGGAGGGCTGGTCCCACACACTTCATTTTTGTGCAATCCTCTCAGTTACTAGTTTGTCCCTAAAATCCTCGTGGGTAACAGTGTTGGCATACTTCAAAGCAGGTTTCTGCTTCCAAATTCTACAATAATTTTGACTTTTAATTCCAGCTGAATAATGTACAGGGGCTTCATCCAGAGTGTGAAACCTTCCTGAGTGCATGCCTGAGGCAGAAGGCCACCTCTGTCCTAAGCCCTGCACTCTAGGCCTCAGGTGAGACAACGGTATATGTACAACAGCTTTATATAAAGCTTAGGAAATGGCCTTATAAAGATCAGGCTTCATTATAAACAGTCAATTCCGTTGTCCCTTTATGTGGCCCCAACAGTCATTAAAGAAAATATGGCTGCAACCCACACCAGCTCTGAGGAGAGCAAAGAATTTCCTTTTCAATGAGCAGCGATGCCTGGAAGAGGCAGCTTTCAGTCATGCCCTAAGAGGGTGTGTGGTACTGCATCATAACTGAGCTTAGTGCTTCTGGTCACAGACCCCACTCTCAGGAAGGCTCTGTGATTAAAGATCCAATTACGTTGTTTTCTCTATACTTAGTCTGTATGCCCCGGCCTGACATTAGAAGTCTAATTTGTTTAAGCAAATGAAAGATGTCTGTCCTGACTAATATATATTTGGCAACACTGCTGTCGAAATTTTTCAGAGTAAACAGTGCTTCTCTCCTCTTTCCAGAGGCAGGTAAATGTGATGCAAGTGACAACCTGATTGCTGGTTCTGGTTTAAGAATGAGGTGGGTGATGCTGAAACCCTGGAAGCACAAGGGACAAAATGTCTTAGCAGTAACAAGCATGTTCCAAACTCTGCACTATCAATGCCAACATTTCAAGGCTACATGAAATTCAAGGGAAAAGGTCACTAGGAAGAGTTGATTGTGGAATTTTAATGGCCATTCTCTGAGAAATTGAATCTCATAAGAAAGGAAGCCTAGATTTCAATCGATCTGAGAGATTGTTAGTGAAATGGAATCAGATCTTATAGTTGGCCATTTTCCTCCTCCCCTCATCTCTAACAATAAATACAAGGAAATTCTGTTAAATTCCATTATGATTTCTCTCTAGTTGTGGCAGCCCGAGTCTCTGCCAAATCTCCTGTTGGCAAAATTCCACTACACAAATGGAGAAATCCATTGGCTATATGAGCAGAAAGCTTGGTTCATAATCCTCAGTCATAAACAGATGTAATCGCAGTTTCTGAGGTGTGCCCAAAATGAGGGAGGTTATTAAAACACTAGAAGTAATGCCACTATTTTAGATAGGAGTTTTAATATCTTCTGTCTATTCAAACCTAGTAGAAGTGGATAAATAAGGAGAAAAATGGGGGCAATTCTTTTAATTTCATGAAATTGCACAGGACAAGGAGACCTTTCTGGAGGGAAAGGTAGGGAAGTGTTAACTACTGTTCACAGAACTGGGATGTACCCCTCTTAAGAACAGAAATGTGGCATGTCTGAAAAAGAAGTCTTTCCAGAACATCCACACATGTTGAAGTAAAAAATTTGGGCTTAATTTTATCTGAAATGCTGTCAATCGTTTCTATTCCACCATCAAGCAAATATCTCCTTTAGCTGTATGACTTTTTTTTTTTAATGTTAAAATTCAATAAAGAAGATGTGGTGGATCTGCAAGTCTGAGGAGATAACTGAAAAAAAAATTAAAATGCTAGGTTTTTCTTCGCCTATCCTTCTATTCTGTAATGTTATCTGAAAGACGAGTGATGGGAATAAGCATTGCATTTTAGCTATGTTTGTAAGTGAGGAACCAAGTTTTTGTTGTAGATGAATTTGCAAACGTACTTTGAAAGCTCTAGCAGCAGGACTGCGATGAACCCCCCTTAGTGTCACCTAATCATAGCATCATAGATTGTGTTGGTTTGGAAGGGACCTTTGAAGGTTATCTATTCCAACACCCCTGCAATGAGAAGGGACATCTTCAACTAGGTTGGGTTGCTCAGAGCACCATCCAAACTGACCTTGAATGTTTCCAGGTCTGGGGCATTTGTCACCTCTCTGGGCAACCTGGGCCTGTGTTTCACCACCATCATTTTAAAAAAGTTTTTATTACATCTAGCTAAAGTCACAGTGTCTCGCACCAGCCCAGTAACTCCCAGTTAGAGAGTACCTGGAGTGACTATCTTTTCACCTCCAGATAAATATTAGGTGAGTTGTCTTAAGAGTAGAAAAAGAGAAAAAACTGAAGCACACCTATCTGTGATATGGGGAGAGAGTGTAGCAAAGAGAACGCTCCCAGAAAAAATTTAGCTATCTCTCACCTCACTTCATGCCCATTTCTGAAATCTCTCAGGACTAAACTGAAAGCTGGGTTATCCGCTCTAATGGTCACACCCTGTCTACGGGCTATATGGAGATCATGGACTGAAGCATATGCAGCACCATGCAGTGGTTCCTTGCATTAGCTGGAATAGAAGAACTGAAATTCATACTATCAGTGATTTTGAGGATTGTCTGTGGATGAGGGTTTGAGCCCTGCTGGTCATGCAGTGGTGACAAACATGCAAAATTTTGCTATACCAAAAGTACCTAGGCAGAGAAAGTTATTTCTTAGAGTCGTCAGTCTAATAATTTTCATCAGCACTGAACAACCTTGAAGAAGTGTCATTTGTTTAATTTAAGAAAAAAAAAAAAGATTGTCACCTTAAGACTGTTAGAAGACAATCAGTGTCTGCCCATTGTAATCAACTGTTACAGGAGAAATGACACATCCCAATCAGACATCATTTGGAGACATGACCTCTTTTATCAAAACACTTATTGGAGTGGACCAGTGGTCCTAGAGGCTACCTAATGAATATAAATCTCCTTGCAACATAAAAACATTCTTGTTGAGAGCCTTCTTGTCCTGGTTTGAGTGAGAACAGAACTAATTTTGTTCAGTGATTTTACTTTTCAGCTCAATTCTTCTAACTAACCGCACTGTCTGAAGTTAGCAGCCTGTTTTCACAGACAGTGTCTGCTTCCAGCAGTGATAACACCCCATGTTTAGAGTTACTACCAAGGGTTGGTGTGCAGACCACAGCCACTGCTGGATCTTGTGTACCACATTGGGGGTGCAGAAAGTGAAAGGCTGCACCTGCAGGGAGGAGCGGACAGGACAGATGCCCCTAAACTGACCAACGAGGGATTCCAGCCCATATACGTCATATTCGGCTTAGAGCTGAGGGATCCAAGGGGTCTCTGGGCTCTTCTCCCCTCTTGGACTGCTTTGCCAGCTTTTGCTTGGCTTGGCTCGGGTCCTCTCTTGGTTCCTTCCTCGGAGCACCCAAGCAGGACTCTGTCCGTTCTGCCTTCGATCCTGATCTGTGTGTTCCTGAACCCGGTACCAGAATCCAGCTCCTGAACACAGCCCCTGTCTGCTGTGGGGCCCAGTCTGGGACTCCCCCGGTGCCTGCTCCACAGCATCAGTGGTGATGGTGATGGAATTGCCACCAGGGGGGTTGGGTTAGATACTGGTTTTGTATATATTTGTATATATTCCATTTTTATAATTATTAATTTCCTTTTCATTAAAGCTGTTCTACTTTCCTTTTCTAATTGCTAAGTCTCTCTCCCTTATTTCTTTTCTCTTCCCCTTTGGGGAGGGAAGGGGGTTAACAGAGAGTGTCTGTTAAAGGTCTAAGGGGCTGCCCTGACCCTAAACCATGACACCAGGAGAGGGAAAAGGAAGGAAAGAAAAAGAAAAGCATTTTTGAGCCAAGTCAGTATTTTTCTGCTTGTTTTTTTTTTTTTTTTCCTGATTGTAAGAATTACAAAGAAAATGTGGATAGAGAAAATACTAGGCAATAAAAGCTTACAATAAAGCTTACCACAGGGAAGTTACGAGGACTGCATGTGGATACCACCTGCGGAGTTAGTATTGTGAGATTTTCATAAGATTTTACATGAGAACAAGGAGCACACTGGTTGGGCTGGTGGCCAGGCTGCAGGCGTAGGGTATTGGAGTCCTCAGATGATGAACAGTTAACTTTGATCACAGTGACTGAGAATTGATTTATGCAAGAAGATTAAACAGATGAAGTTTTCATGGGTTATGTCCGGTATCACAAAACAGCCAGATGGGCTTGACTGTGGGAAATGAGAACAAAAGGAGTTTGGAAAGAGGATCTTCTGGGGAGTATCCCCATCACAACTTCTTCACAACTTAGTAAACATGTGCAGTTCATTGCTCATATAGTGGAATTAATCTTCTCCACATTTTGAAAGTTATTGGTCTGAAGCACAATTCTGAAATACAAGAAGTTCACTGCAGTCTCAAACTCCTACCTTTAAGTGTCCTTTTAAGTGGTATTACCTGGTGCCTCGAATTTCATTGCTGCATGTGCAATGCACATGTGATGCCAACACACTTGAAGACCTTGCAATCAAAGATCAGTACGAAAAGACACATGGATAAAGCACAAGTAGGGTCTGCAAGGACCTAGCAGTAAGTAAGGAAGGCAGCAAGTGGAGAAAGTAACATTCAGTGTGCTCACACCACAACCTACCCTAATACTGCTCAACCCCCGTGTTTCTGGTGGAGTGGGCGTTAAATTGACTATGGGTGCAAATACTGCAGCAACCCAGACAGCAGTTTCAGTGGTAAATGGAAATCTGCATGGTGGAACAAGCAGGCAAGTAAATAAGTAATCTGATTTTACTAAAAAAAACAAGCCACTTTTCTAAACTAGGTGAAATGTTATTGAGACCTGATAATCTTTGCAAGCCTAAATAAACTTTGCGTGTTTAAAAACATTTTTTAACTACTTTGATGTGTTTTAATACTTGAAGCTTTAAAAATGTTTTTAGGAACAGGCTCACATTCATGTACATTTTCTGCCATGTGTTCCAGGCTGTTGCAAGTGCCTCCATTCATGGATAAAAACCATACACACTCCTGAGGATTGCGCAGAGGTATATATTATCCAGCAAGCTATATGACAGGTCTGACAATATGCCCTTTAAAATACCTGTTTGCTTGCTATCTTCTCTTATTTTAAAGAGGAATTGAATGCCGATCTGAAAATGCTACTATATTCCCCATCCTCTGGATTCAATTATCACAGTGGGTGGGAAATCAAGATATTGTGATAACTATTTTTTCATACAAAACTGTGTAGTGATTTATATTCCAAAAGGTCTCAAATACTGACATGATGATGTATAGCACCTTTGAATACTTCTTCGTCCTAGGTAAAAATTCAGACAAACCCAATCTTCCCACAGTCCCTGAAGGTGACAGTAAAAGGCAAAGCTGTGAAAACTTTCTCAGCTCAAAGCTCTGTGACTGCATGTGACAACTTAAGCAGTAGAATTCACATCAGGTCTCTGGAAATGCTTACAGGGTTTTTCATGTTGTCACCATGGAAGATTGTGAAAGTGTGAAAACAGTGGGTTTGAAGGATCACATTCTTACCATTCACAGAAAATGGGACTGTGGTGTCTTCCCTCTGCAGCTGATGTATTTTAATGCTTCCTGGATCTCAGCATCCACTAGGCTTTTGCAAGTTAAAAACAAAGAAAGCTTTGCACAAACCTACCTGGTGTTGTCAAACAAGGTACACAAGTGCTACCTGAAGTGCATTTTAGAAAATACTTCTTATACTTCATGTATGTCTGGAGAGAAATATAGCTCTTTGCATTTGGTAACATTGCTGTCCTGTCTAAGCTAATGCTCTTCAGTTGCATTTAGTGCATCAGTTTGGGCCCAAATTCCTCTGATACAATACCACTGCTATCAGCTGACCTAGCATTATTGGATTACTCCTGGGTCGGAGCAATCCCAAGCACCAATATAGGCTGGGCAGTGACTGGCTTGAGAGCAGCCGTGAGGAAAAGGACCTGGGAGTGCTGGTGGATGAGAAGCTCAACATGAGCCATCAGTGTGCTCTCGCAGCCCAGAGGGCCAATCGTATCCTG
>WTSP01009961.1:0-29967 GCA_025331215.1 Actenoides lindsayi
CTTCTTCTTCTTCTTCTTCTTCTTCTTCTTCTTCTTCTTCTTCTTCTTCTTCTTCTTCTTCTTCTTCTTCTTCTTCTCTTCTTCTTCTTTTTTTTTTTTTTTTAAATGTTTAGTTTTTAGGAAAGTTGCACTGTCAGAATTACCAGCTGTCTAAACAGCCACTTACATGCCCACTTCTCTCTGTGTGTGAATACTATTCTTGCCCTGTCTAGTATAAGGTATCTCATTGGGTTTTACTATTATTCTACCCTTTTCCTGAGTTTTTAAAAATAAAACTTTACTTTCTCAGGATTATGAAGGATACTCAGCTAAACCAGGGATAGCTGCTCTTAAGAAATGTCAGGAAATATCCTAAATAGAATGAATTTCCTGCTGGGTAAGTCTCCAAGGTCTCAGTCCTGCCTGAAGAAGAGACAGATGAGCACTGGATGGAGCAATAGATAAAAGCTGCAGGACTGTCACAGTGCAGAAAGAAATCAGAGCTGGCTTAAACCAGCCATGCAGCACAAAGCTAACAGTATCTGCAAAATCCCACGAGAAGGATAAATTAGCTCATGCTTCGTTCCATCCTGGCTCAGTTAATACTCTGATACTTGAGTTAATGAATTTAAAATAAACTTGAATACATCTCGAATGATCTGGGATTTGTGGGCCCGGTTCCACTTTTTAGCTCTCTGGAAGACATCCTGTGTAAACAAGCACCTCTCTATGTTTCTATTTTCCCTTGGTAAATGGTTCTACTGGTACTTTTTTCAATACAGCGCTGTGAGAATAAACTGTACATCAGCAGTGTGCTTTGGTTACTCAATAAAGAGCAGATAATGCCTCAAGATAGAAGGGAAAACAACTGATTTCATAAGTGCATCAGAGACATGGATTCACCAAGTCATAGTGAACAACTGGTGTCATGCTCAGACTTGGCAGCCAGTTAACAAAATGGGTATTTACTTGATGTCCTTTTGAGTTTTCTCAAGCTTTCAGCAATGCCTAAATGTTTTGGAAATATGTATGGCCTCTAAAAGTATAGTGGACACACTGATACACTCATCCCTTGCCCCTCCAGTGACTACACAGGAATTCAAGGTCACAAACGATGTTCCCAAGTATGGGTCATTAGATTGCAACTATCAGAAAAAATCAAGGTGAGACTTTATGGGAGAGGATGGATGAAAAAAAAACCCAACACCCCTAATTTCATAGAATCATAAAATTGTTTAGGTTGGAAAATATTGTTAAGATTGCCAAGTCCAGCTGTTTAACCCAGCACAGCCTAAGAGGCACCTGTCTTCTCTTTCTAAGTTTTCTTACATCCTTTCTGAGGTAGGACATCAGCCAGAGGTGATAGGAAGACCCTCATGTCTCTAGGACTCAAGCTACACCTTCTCCTTTCTCAAACCAACTTCTCCCTCCTGGGCTGGGAATAGATAGCCTTCATGAAATGTGTGTAACACCCTTTTAGCCCCTTCCCTTTATCCACTACTAAATTGAGCCTGTCCAAGGGTTGTTTGAAGATGGTTAAGAGAAGCAACGGGGCAGCAGCCTAATCTCTTACATCACCATGCTGCTGAAGAAGAGATAAAGCTGTAGCATTAATAGTGGTTACAGAGTCAGAGAATAGTTGAGGTTGGCAGAGACCTCTGGACTATCTTGTCCAACCCTGATGCTCAGATAGGGCCACCTAGGGCAGGTTGCCCAGGATAATGTCCTGATAGATGGCTGTTGCATAACTCCAACACCAGAGTTCTGTACCCAGTCTTGGTCTGGGCAGGACCACCAGAGACAAAAGGAAGGAAAGACACATCTTGTTTTTCTAAATTACCTCTTGGACAATACTCCTTCACCTCATCTTTCTGGGCTGTACCACAGTCTGAGTTGTTCACCCTGCAGAGAGCTGTTTTCCCCAACCCCTGTAGTGGAAACACAGACCATGAACTAGCTGCTGCCTTTGCACTGAGGAGACCTTCCTCTTTAAACCAAGGGTTATGATTCTGAGGTCTGCCATTTGGATTAAACTCTTGTTCCAGAAAACCCTGGCACAGGAGCACAGAACATCAGCATCTTACTTAAAAGGTAAGCTGTGGTGGAAAGAGGCGGAAGCTCCGTAGGTGGATGTTTCAAATTAAAACCAAAGAAAGTGCACAAAACAATAAAAGAACAATGGGAGTCAGAGTCTGATAACAGGAAAAAAATGACAAGGGATTTGAAAAGAAAACAACAAAAACAACCACAAAAAACCCCACCACCTATGAAATCTTCACTGTTGCTCTAAGCTGGTATCTAAACATCTTTCACCCTTATTAGGCTGTTGACAGACTTCGTGCTGTCTTGCTGGAATAGATCAGTGTTTGAGTTAACGGTGCCAATTAGCTACTGTTTACAGCCTGCTTGGGCACAGATCTGTCTGTGAGGAAAGCAGACGTGGTGGGTGCTGGTGACACAAAGCGCCCTGGTTTTTACATCCCAGACAGTTGTACAGGGGGAAGCTATCTCAGTTATGCTCATTTTTGCCGAGACTGCTGTCAATTTACAATTAAGAAGAAAGATTTCTTTGAGCCTGCAGTAATTCTAGACTCTGCAGGAGACACAGGTAGGTCAACCACGGAGCCTGAACTATAGGTTTTATATTTTGGGGTTGGTTTTTTTTTGGAAAATTCAAAGGTGCTTTTTAGCAAGTGTGTGTAGAAACAATGAGCATCCTCCTCCTCCTCTCTACAACTCCTGCCTTCATGTTGTGTTGCAGACAGACCATGGCATGTGTCAGATGTTTGGTGGAAAGAAACAGGGGTCTTTGCCCTCTGGAATGCACAGCATCCACAGCAATGACACTATCACAGTACATCGTTATTAGCAACATTTATCAGCAGAATTATTTCTTCAGACATCATTGCTGGTGTTTTCACTTGTCTGAAATGCCTAAAGCTTAGTCCATGTAGTTCCATTTGGATAAAATGTGTATCTCCTGTTAATTTCTTGCGTTGGGGTGATGTCTTGGAAACCCTGCAGCAAATCCAGTCTCCATGGAGAATACTGTAAGAAAGGGAATATCCTAGTTCCCTGAGCTGCCTGCATGGTACCACCCAGTCTCTGGTGTGTCTGAAGTGCCACAGAAAAGGAAGGTGGAAGCAAGAGCCCTCAGTAGAATATATCAGAATGCCCAAACCTTTCCCAGAGACTCCCCTGCCAGGTACCTCAATCTTTGGTTTTTTTCACTGTGGGTCTCTCACAAGTCCCTCAAAACCATATTTCAGAAAGTGACATCATTTTATTCCATCACCATCATCACCAAAGCATGTAAGGTCCCCAGATTTCACTCCCTGCCTCCATTCCAGCAGCTGGGGATTCTAAAGAGATATCTTTTAGTGGCTCAGGACACCGTCCTTCTCCTTCTCTTTTCCCACAAGAGACTTGGAGGGGTCTACCCACACCATTTCAGGAAATCTTACCCATATACCTGTGTGTCTGACTTCATCACAACAGCATCTAAGACATTACTCTGACATTTTCCTGGAGTCCAGCACAAGGCCTGAAAAGAAAGGGACTCCTGGTTCAATGGGTTATGGACATCTGGTATGAGTCACCTTGCTCCCAGAAGCCTGTTGTGGAGGTCCTGAAGGGACTTCTTATTCATCAACTACACAGAAAACAAAGGAATAGTCTGGGAGGAAAGGTCTTGTTCCAGTTTCTCACAGGCTTTATGACAGTGTAACTGAATTCATAGAATCATACAATACCAGATTGGAAGGAACCTCAAGGATCATCTGGTCCAACCTGACCAGTTCTTTACTTTTATTAGCACTATCCACATTTTTCACCAAGAGTGAGAGCAAAGACCAAGTCCTGACCTCTGGAGTAAATTTCTAGCAGATTCTTTCAGGCTGCAGGAGCAACTTCTCTCTGCTTCTGCAATTTTCCCATGTTTTGTGGACATATGCTGCAGTCCCCTCAGGTGTTCTATGCATGGACCCATGCCTGTTTGCACTACTGTGGACACAGCGAAACCTTGGAAAACATTGTCACAGAATCACACAATCATAGAATGGTAGGGGTTGGAAGGGACCTCAGGATATCATCCAGTCCAACACCCCTGCTCCAGCAGGGTCACCCAGAGCAGGTTGCCCAGGATCGCATTGTCCAGGCAGGTTTGGAATCTCTCCAGAGGAGACTCACAACCTCTCTGGGCAGCCTGGGCCAGGACTCTGACAACCTCCCAGGAAAAATTTTTTCCTAATGTTCAGATGGAACCTCATGGGTTCCAGTTTGTGCCTGTTGCCCCTTGTCCTGGTGCTCAATACCACTGACAAGAGTCTGGCTCCATCCTCTTGATACTTGCCCTTTAGATATTGATGACCATTGAGAAGATCCTTTCTCAGTCTTTACTGCTCCAGAATAACCAGCTCCAGGGCGCTCAGCTTTTTGTTATCACAGAGATGCTTCAGTCCCCACAGCATCTTTGTAGCCTCCACTGGTCTCTCTCCAGTAGTTCCTTGTCCCTCTTGAACTGGGAGCCCAGAACTGGATGCAGTACTCCAGATATGGTCTCACTAGAGCAGAGTAGAGGGGGAGGGGAACCTCCTTGGTCCTGCTGGACACACTGTTGTTTATGCACCCCAGGACACCCTTGGCCTTCTTGGCTACAAGAGCACACTGCTGGATAATTTGTTGTCCCCCAGGACTCTCAGGTCCTTTTCTGCAGAGCTGATTCCCAGCAGGTCAGCCCTTCACCTGTACTGGTGCAGGGGGTTATTCCTCCCCAGGGGCAGGACCCAACGCTCACCCTTGTTGAACGTCATGAAGTTCCCCTTTGCTCAGCTCTCCAGCCTGTCCAGGTCTTGCTGAATGGCAGCTCAGCTCTGGTGTGTCAGCCACTCCTCCCAGTTTTGTGACATCACCAAACTTGCTGAGGTTCCCTTCTGTCCTTTCATCCAGGTCATTGATGAATATGTCACCTCCTAGAAGGAGAGGCAACAGCCAGCATCACCTAAGACATTGTGGAAAAGTACCGTGCCACCCCTGTCACACCTGGACAGCCAGCCCTCACTGAACTGTGTGTCTGTGGCTTAGTGTGGAAGCTCTGTCACTCCCCATTCTCTCTCTCTGTCTCTTTCTCTCTCAGCCTTGAATAAGTTGTGGTGGATTTGTTTTTCACCCACTTCTACTTGCTTATCTGTAAAGCTGTCTAGTGGAACTGTTCAAAGACAAAAATCTGGAGGTTGCATGCAAAGTGAATTCTGCTTCTTGAAGAAATGGAGTGATAAGGTAGAAGCAGGGAAAAGCAAATGCTTAACAGTTGTGGGTTTTTTATGGTTTATAAGAGGAAAAAAAAATGCAAACTCAATTTTCTGATACACAGGCTGTGTTGGACTATTCATACGCTGCCAGTGAACAAAAAATGGAGGAAGCACAGTGAAGTGGATTGGACCAAAACACAACAATTTTCTGTAAGCTTCAGGGCTGATCAGAGACTGTCTGATACCAGAATAAAATCCTGCCTACGTGCCCCATGCAGAAGGCCACCAAATATTCTATGTCTTCTATCCTCATGTAATCAATTGCAGCCCAAGATCTAGAAATAGAGATGGGCAGAGAGTAAGGTGGGAGGAGGGAGTTGCTGGTGGGTTCAGGTGGTGGTTCTGATCTCCCCACAATGGTGAAATGGAAGCCAGACAGCCTGGGGACAACTGCAACTGCCAGCAAAGTCGATTCTTGGCTGTCATTCCTGTTCAGAGACTTCTCCTTCCCTGTTCTCCTGGTAATTACCCTCTGCACAAGTATCCCACTGCCAGTGTGTTATTTGTCCATTGAACGCCGTCTGCCTATCTCCTTTTGTTTTTCCTTCCCCAGTTTCCACTGTATCTCTTCCCCTCATTTATCCTTAGCAGCTTTTGTTTGAATTAAATCTCTTTTATTTGCTCTCTGGGGGAGGGAGGTTGTTCAAGCTCCGTTTGCCTTACAGCAGAGGCATAACAAGATGGGATGTGTTAGGCCAGTGGTATTTCATCCGTCAGCACTATTAACTTAGAAGCAGAGCTCTTTGATTTTCATTCTTTCCATGTTTCCTCTTCATCATATAACTAGTTCTTTGATTTTCCCTACCTCACTAACTCAATCTTTACATTGTGGCCCGCCCTGCCACCAATATTACACAGCCTCTATAAAAGATATTTATATTCTAATTATTCCTAGGATCTGGTATAACTCCTAAGAAGATTAAACATCAAAACTGTTTTACATAGCTCTGCTTCTGCGAGCAGATGCTAGCAAAGGTTCGCAGGAAACTGCCCTAGGAGCTTTACTTAATCCCAAATCATACAGCCTTTCACATGGACTCAGGGGCATGGCCACACCTGCCAACACATCCAGGTGGATCCCCAAGACGTGTGCGGTCACAGTGATGTGTGCAGGCAGAAGGGAACGTGAGCGTGCAACTCGCTGGCATAAAAAGACCATGACCTCTTTGTGAAGTTTTCTGGCATAGCGTTGCTGAGGAGAAATGGGAAGGAGCTGCAGTGTGTGCTGGAAAGTCTATTCAGGCAGATCCCATCAAATACTGTTTCTAACCAGGCTGAGAAACCTTTCCTCGTACCAGCTGCATTTCCACTAGAGGGCTGGAAAAGCAAAGCTTGCAGTGATCTTTGCAGAGAAACCTCATTTACTCCTTCTGCTCCTGCAGTTATGCAAACTGGGTTTTGATAATAATAATAATAGTAAAAGGATATTTTAAGTACTTACTTTGTTTCTTAAAATGTCAGCCAGAAACCTTTGGGGTGTGTGTCCAAGATAGTACTACAGGCCATGACATAAAGCAGAAGCTGTAGCACATTGGGGAAAAAAAATAAAAAGCATTTACATGAGGTAGTGGCTCATGGGCCAGAAATAAGGTAACATCTTCTTTTAGACACATCTCTCATTCCCATCTATCCATTCAGCCATCCATGCATCTACTCATGTCCTCCAAAGCTTTTATTCTATCAACTTACCTATTAATATTCCTAATTATTTAAACAAAATTACTTCCTAACCATCTGTTTGCCTGCCTGCTCGTTCCACTGGGATTTGACTCCAAAGCTAGTGTTGCTGTTGTTCTCCTACCAAGCTTTCTGCATAAAGAGCAGCCTTTGGGTACATTTGAAGCATTTGTTGGTTTTGGTTGGGTTTTTTTTTTTAAGGAAGGTTAAAGATAAACAAATCTTCTTTCTGACTAGCCTTGACCACCTCCTCGAATGTAAATGGATTTGAAGCGATGCTTTGGCTTCAGGCAGGGGCTATGTCTGACATTAAATTTGAGGACTAGGAAGGCTGTTTATCTCCCAAGGGCTCTGGAGCAGATATCACCAGGAGCTACTCAGTGTATTTCTGAGAGGTCAAAGGGAGATGAGAGCAATGAGTGTTCTCATACTGTATTTCTTGCTGTTTAGGGTTAAAGGAGTATCTTTTTGAGGGTCACTCTCTTCACCGTTAAAACCGAGCTGTGCAGAGAGAAACCCTGTTTACCAGCGACAAATGAAGAAGCATTGCTAATGAATTGCTGCTCTATGATTCCTGTTCCCTTAAGCCTTGCAGTTAATGATGATATTAACTGTTACTGTTATATTATGCTGACATTTAGAGTACTCCAAAATTGGCACAATGTGCAAAATGGGAGAATTAAACACAGAAAAGCTAACGAGTGATGGCTGGGCAAGGAGGGGGGGATCACCCTTAGCTGACAAAAGAGACCAGCTGAACATTTTTGCTATTTGCCTGTGCTATACATCTTGTCAGAAATGATAGGTTTTAAGTAGAGATGCTACCATAGTGGAAGGAAAGAGTAGAGAAGAAGGAGATGCCATTTACATTTAAAAAAATAGAAAAATTCTAACTGAATACATCTATGAGCAAGCACTAAGTATTCCTCTTTAGAAATCACACAGCTCAAATTGATCTATAAGAAATGCAGACTGTACTTTTTTCTTTTTTTTTTTTTTCTCCCTTCAAAATAATTAATTTGATGAACATAAGTGGCAGAGAAAAAGTTTAACCATAGCAAATAATAATAAAAAAAAAAGCCTCCTGAAGCTTTTGAAACTCTATGACTTTGATTTCAATTTAACTGCTCACTTGCAAACTCTCTGCTGGTGAAATGTGTCTGCAGATCCTGGCAGAGGTGCCTGGTTCTCACCTGATACCGGCAGATGGCAGAGGAACACGATCTGCCAGTTTGGAATGTGAAGGTAGTGTAATCACTCCTCTATAGTAGCTGTGAGGCACGGCCTGTTGGGGAGAGCGGGAACTGTTCAGATGATGGAAGAAGGAAGCGGCTCCAAACCCAACATCCGTGTCCGCAGTTTGCACAGCAGGTAGCTCATGGCTCCCCCATAACAGACACCTTCTGCAATACCAGGCAATTTTCTCCTGGCTGTTCAACCCACTTCTCCAGTGGGTGGGCAGAGGTTTCTACCGTAGCTTGAAAGGTCTCCTGCTCAAATGCTTCAGCTTATAAATGGTCTCGTGTTTGAGATATCCCAGAAGAATGTATTTCCAGTGAGATGCACAAAAGCAAAGTTCGTTTCCAAACGGGGAGTTCAAACCTCCTGTTTCCTATTTTCACGTAAAATTTGACTTAGCAAAGGTGAGGGTATGACACAAACAGTGAGCAGTCTTGCACCAGGTGGGTAGAAAATACTATCACTGCAAGAAAGTGTGTGCATGGATGGCTGTGCTCTGCCATACCAGAAGAAGGATGGCATCTTTGTTGAAGGAGGTGGTTTTGGAAGACTAGCTAAGACAAATTAATTTATATATTAACTTAAATCATTAACAAAACAGTTAATTAGCTGGTATACAAAAGAAGCCCCACCAGCAGGAGATAGATCACCTGTCTAGTTCTCTGAATTAGAGTTGGAGACTTCTCTACAGCTACTGGAGGTGAATTTCACCAGAGGATTCAAAAACCTCCCTTTGGACAGCACAGGGAGATCCAGCCTCAGAATACAGACAGGTCAGTTGGAGGCTTGATGATACATGTGTTTCCCGTACACCATTATCCCTGTTTCTAAGACAGAAGAAAACAACACATAGAGTCTTGTGGGTTGAAAGGTAAAGTTGTACCTCTGCATCTTTTCTGCCTTTCTTGCCTCTGCTTCCCCTCTTGGGTTTGCCCTTCTGTGCTCAGACAGACACAAAAAGGCAGGAAAGAAAGACAAAAATTGTTTCCTGCTTCCTTGCAAACCTCTCTGCCTTGTCTCTACCTCCCCTAAGCTGTGAAGATTCAGGCTGACGTGGATATCTGCTGACATCTCCATCCTTGGTTTCCAGCTGCAGTTGTTCTGCTTCCAGTTGTTCTGCTTCTCCTGGTTGAGATGTCACTAGAAACCTGTGTCTGGCTTCTGTTCCAGAGATGATTAATTCATGTTCTCACAGTGTCCTAGACAGGTATAACTTAGTCACCACAGTCATTAAACACATCAAGAAGATGAAATTTCCAGTGACTGTGTGTTTAGGATGATGTGTCCTTAATGTGAAAAACTCTGTTTTGGGAAGGTGTACTGATGGATTTTTTCCTACCAGTATGATGGGAGATAGGAGAAAGAAAGATCAACAGGGATTGACTTGTTCATCAGGTAGTATCTTCTGAAATATGCAGTTAACACCAAGTCCAGAAAGTACTGGAAAGAACGAGTATATGAATCAGTTATAGCAAAATAAGAAGTTTAACCCTATGTTTGGACAGCCCTGAGTTCTCATTACAATTTTATTCCCATCTCTCGTGTCACCTCAGCCTGCTCATTTCCCTTTGCCAGAGTTCCCCCACATGTGAAAAGAAATTTTTGTTTCCGTGCAGTCCTTGACACTTCCCTTCTTAACATGTAGCAGATGAAAAGAGTGATTCATTCTCGTTGCTTCCCCATGAATTTCTATGGGAGGTTCAAACCCTACACGGGCAGATTCTGAAGGTGGAGATACCTCTGAGAAGTCCATCTCGCCTTTCATCCAGTTGCTTGTTGAACAGTCAAAGACAGTACTTTTGTGTGGATACTGTCAAAGCCTCCACTCACCACGAGACATTCAGCAGCTCTGCATGACTGTATCCTGAAAGGTCCACTTAGGAGAGCGAAGTACCCTCAGAGAGCAGATGGAGGTGTGTTGGGTCCACTGAAGACAGCCAGGGAAGTATTTAGATGTGTGTTTAGTGATGTGTGATACCTATGGCTAATATATCCCAGCACTTCTGTAGTACTGTTGCTTTCAGCTCCTTATTCCCTGTTGTCCAGTTGCTTCCAGCTTCCTTCCTTCTCTGATGACTTCCCTTCAGACTCTCTTTTGCTCTTCTTCCCTCCCTGTCCTTGCTTCAGTGGAAATGCAATTCACTGTCCCATTATATTTAATAAAATTCAATGCAACTTAATTCAGGTCTGTTTTCAGTGTTTTGGTGGGTTTTTTTTCATCCAACTTGCCCTAATTCAATCTATTTCGACTAACTGCAACACAGTTAAATGCAATTCCAGGAATTTCATTAAAATTAATTTGCTGCAAAGGAAATAGTATTTGCTCAAAACAAACAACAATCGATGCAATGTGATTTGGTTAAATGCAATTGCATTCAACAGAAGGAAATTAAATCAAAGCTATGCAGTGTATTGCAATTAAAATTCATCCCCGAAAATCAGGTCAAAGTTTAATTAGTGCCAGATAGATTTTATTTAGCTTTCTTGAATGTATTTCTGCCTGGGACAAATTAGTAGCCCTTGATGTACTTCTCTATAACACTGCCATTGATGCATCAATTTCCTCCCACGTACTGCTGTTGAACGAGTCATTTTACACATGTAGACCCACGAGGTTACTTCCAGTTCCACATTTTTATGGTTTATGATGATTTCTGTCTTGACAGCCTATTGCCCGAAATGATTTTTCTGAGCCGCTGTGAACAGCACAGGACAAAATCAGATTCACTGTGATTAGGGCTTGCCAAATCCAACCTGAATATTCAGGTCAGTGCAAAGCACACACACTGCCTGTTTGGCCGGCCAGATATTCAGAGCTGCACTCCACCACCTTGCTCTGTTCCCCCCTCTTGAAGAACAGAGGTGAGGATAAAAGGGAAGCTATTTGCACATTTTGAAAACGACTCTGAGTTGATGTTGGTCGTCTGTCAGAAAAGCATCTCACTCAGAGATTTTCAGCTCCATCACTGCCAGCGCAGAGAAGCGTCTTTCCTGCTATTTGTGCCTTTGAATTCATTTATAGGAAGCAATGCTTGTGCCCCTGCTTGCCAGGGAAAATAACAGGTCTGATGTGTGCTTGCATCGCTCGAGGTCCCAGCTGGTGCAGCTCTGGAGATATTAGCCTGGAGTCTGTTCATCAGTAGCTTTAGGAAAGGGACTCATCTCATTTGACTTACATGGAAGTTTCCTCGTGAATGATTTGTCTTATCTTAAATTAGTTGCAGAAAATAACCTGATATGAGCTGTCTAGAAAAGCTTATTTCTCTCCACTGACTCAGAGGACTACCTGAGATGTTCGATTACAGTTACACGCCATTCTGGATGCCTATTTTTCTTTAAGCTTCCATTTACTGTTAGTTGAAAGGTAAAGTATCTATACTCTCCAAAATTTTTTTATATATATTATTTTCTTCTCTATCTAGACCAACTAAATTCAGAAACACATTAATGGGCTTAAAAAAACGTTACAACTCTATAATCTGCATATTATGAAATGATTAGTACAATGTAGTGTGTAGTGTACAGCTAAAATGAAAAGGGAACATCTGAATGTACCAAAGCACAAATAATTCCATCTGAAATGGTTTCTTTAAAGAAATAGTTGAAAATAAAGTAATCCTGCAAAACACGTCACTATTGATCAAACAACAACTTCAGATGGGAATTACTCAAATCAAATTTTCTTCAATAGCTCCACTTAAGTACTCTGGTGGAGCAACAACACAGTGTCTTTTCTGAGCATTGTAAGAAAAGCTGCTGTTTTAGGAAAAAGATTTGCCTTACTTTGTGGTTACAGGAGAGAAAGGAATGAAGCAAGTGCTGATAGTGCTATGCAAATGACTTCTCAAATGTAGAGAATTTGAAGGAGCCAAAAAGCAAAGAAATCTACACTGCTTGACTTGGACTTATTCAGGCTCAGATGGCATAAAACAAAGGAGCAAAATACATAATGTAGGAGTGGAATCGATGAGGTTGCATTTCTGTTTGGTCTCTGTGATTCCGACTAGTTGGTTTAACTCTTTTGCACCAGCTCAAGAGATTATTCACCTGTGCTGAATAGTAGGAAGCAAAAGGTTGATGAAAGACAGCTACTCTGTGGTATGAATTTCACGACCTTGCTTTCAAAATGCAAGCAATAATTGCAAGGGTTGATGCTTCTTGAAAGTCAGCATCATTTTCTTGCAGTTTCTCCCTTGCTGCTGGGAAGATTCTGCACAGTCAGACGATGCCAGATATCAGACAAGGCAATGGTGACCCATAGGAAATATTCCTGCAAGAACAAAGCTGTTGTGGTAAGAAGGATTTCAGCTAGTCATGGGAAAAGGCTCTACAGAGGCAAACCCATCAATCTGTTGTAGTGGAAGGTGTCCCTGCCCATGGCAGGGTGTTTGGAACTAGATGATCTTGAAGACCACTTCCAACCCAAACCATTTTATGGCTATGTCAATGTCAGACTGCCCCAGCGTTGATGTGGTGGCCACCATAATGTTATTCTCCTTGAGG
The DNA here is from genome assembly GCA_025331215.1 of Actenoides lindsayi. Taxonomy (NCBI): domain Eukaryota; kingdom Metazoa; phylum Chordata; class Aves; order Coraciiformes; family Alcedinidae; genus Actenoides; species Actenoides lindsayi. Next base: position 12,708 of record WTSP01009961.1, read on the forward strand.
CAGACATGCCTTGCCCCCTGAACTTCTGGCATATAAAATAGGTGAACCTTTGGAGTAGATGGCTTTAGACAAAAGCAAGCAAAGCAACCACTGGAATCTGCACAGGGTTGGACATCCCACACTCCCCCCTTTGATCCGCAACATTAGGTTCCTACCTGTCAGTCACTCCTATAGTAAGACACTGGGTAGGTCAGGTGAGGTCACGCTGCGGGAAGGTGGGAATCAGCAGGAATAGGGATAGAAGAAAGTGTGGAGTTCAAGGAAAATTTTTTTTCAGGAAGGCATGGAGGGAGAGTTCTGTGGACATGACAAGGTCTGGTTTCTGTAAAATTTGAAACAGAAAGATATTTAGTCAGGGAAAGCTGTAGGAGAAAGTGAAGTCAGCTCTGTTTGCAGTTAGGAGATGCGGTTTTCGATGACTCAGGTGGAAAGGAAAATTGCAAATTACATTTGTAGTTTGTTTCCCTTAGTTTTACTTCCTTGGTGTAGCAATATATACGCTTTGTTTACTTTCTTCCTCTTTCTTCCCACTCTTGAATGAAAAAGTACAAAGCTAGGACTTGGGTTAAACTCCATAGCTTGTCTTTCGGAAAATGGAGTGGTGGGAGGCAGAAAATAAAAAAAAAAAAAAAAAAGGATTTCCTGAAAATATTTTTACAAAGGCTTTGAAAATTTAGCTATGCTTTTGCAGAATTCTAAAATCCTTTTGCTTTGCAGGTTTTCAATTGGGGTTTGAGCTCACCACATCCAAAACAAGTACTGAAAAAGGAAAAATAAAGAGGCTCAGCTTCCTAGACTTACTGGGCAAATTGATGCTGCAAGAAGCAAGTCTGGGTCAGATGGTTCTCATTAGGTTTGCAAATTAGTGAGCACAGCAATATGCCATCCAAAATGAAATAAGATCAAAATGTGCTGCTATCATTAAATTCTCACATGTTAGGAAAAGTGTTCTTCATGGAGAGTATCAAAATATTACTGACAATTAGAGAGACTCAGATTTCCGGCAACCAAATTCGACAAGTTAACAGCGTTTGAGAGGGTTTCCATAAAATCTTTTAGCTGTGTAGTAAGTGTATGACGAGGTGGGGGGAAATGTTCTCTACTGATGAAGACTCACCCACTTTATGGGACCAGATCAAGACTGTAAATCATGTTAATTCCTCCCCATACCCGAATCTCACATTTCTTTTGGTTTGACACTCGTTATCAATGTAACTCATTTTCTGTTAGAAAGCTGTTAGCATTTGACTACTTACAATGAGCTGTGTGGTACTAAGCGAGGTGTGGTAGGTACAGAAATAATTACTGTGGGAAGGAGACAAATTTGTAGTAATTATTTCTTATTAGGTGGCCTCAGGGTTACCTTGGACAATATTCCTGTTGTACAAGCCTGGCACGAGAAGTAAGGCCCAACCACACAGCACAGGCAGGAGCTGAAAGACAGATGGTTTCAGAAAACACCATCGAACATAGTCCCTGGAATTTCAGCCAGCCTGGTTGGGCAAGTGATACCTTTTGGTTTAGGGTTTTGTGGGTTTTCTCTACTCGTCTAGACCCAGTTCTTGTTCTTGGAGAGCTCAGGATGGGCACTTCTCCCCACTGTAGAGCAAGGCTGAACCCATGGAGGAGTTTAGAGCAGATAGCCTGTTACGAAGGAGAGCTTCTGCAGGACTGGTGGTGGTGCAGATTGGCAAAGCCATTGCATAGGTCTAGCACACACCTCGTGTGCAATTGCAGCGGGAAGCAGGTCTCACCCTTGGGCAGTGTTCTTCAGAGCAGCACATTTCTGTCTGCAGCATGGACAACAGTGGAGAAAGGAGCTGGTTTTGCAGGAGGTGGTTGGCTTAAAGTGCATTCTGAGCACTTGGATGAGCTGGCCAAGTAGAGTCACCTGTCCTGTCTGCCTGTCCCCACAGGTGCAGCCCTTTATTTTCTGCACCCCCAATGTGGCACATGAGATTTTGCAGTGACCTTGGTCTGCACAGGAGCAAGTATCAACAAGAGCCTTTTTGCACACCTCCAACCCTTGACAGTAACTCTAAACATGGAGTGTGATCACTGCTGGAAGCAGAGACTGTCTGTGAAAATCTGCTGGTACCTTCAGACAGTGCAGGGAGTTAGAGGAGACTGAGCTGAAAAGTAAAATCACTGAACAGAATCAGTTCTGTTCTAACTCAAACCAGAACACCTAATCATTAGTTCTTGGAGGTCACGCAGTTTATTTCATATGATCTTCTATGGAAAACCAGCCAGAATTTACTGCCTTGTAAGGACTGAAGTTCATGATGAGTTCTCAGAGGTAAAACCTTGAGGAGACCCTTCTACAACTGTGATTCAGGTGCACATCATGCACAGAACACATCTCTCATCCTTGCTCTAGGGTCTGGTGGTTGGGACATCACAGAACATTCCTCTTTCAGCCCTCTTTTCCATTGGATGTGCACATAGAGACTACCCTGTGTCAGTGCCATAACGACCAACTCCAGGTGCAGATCCATAACACTGAATACTGCCAGGAAAAGGCCATTGGATCTGGTTAGACAATTCATCCCAATTCCTTGTAATCAGTGGGGCCTCAGGGGGACTGAGAGGCAAGGAGGACAGTGGTTTAGAGGATAGCTGCACGGTTAAAGTTCTCATTCACCTCTCTTCACCTTTAACACAGAAAAGGCTCTGTCAGAGACTTCATGTCTCATCAGGCACCTTGTAACCTTGGGTGGTTGGAGGCAGAGTGGAGAAGGCTGCAGTGTGCATCCTCAAGAAGAGAGGGCAATCACAGCTTTCTCTTAAGGGGTACTGTTGAAGCCTGAATGCTGTTAAAGAGGAGCTTCCTTTCAAGCAGACTGTGAGAGAGCAAACCATCCCAGATTTGGTTTCAAACCTAAAAAGAGAAAAAGTAAAACCTTCTGAGAAGCTTGTCTGACCTACATAGTTCAGAGTGTGAAACTTTGACTCAATAATATCCAGAAGCTAGTCCAGTTATTTCTGCGTAAACTACATTGAAAACTTCTCTTTTTCTTTATTTTTTCACTAGAGAAATGGATAATCTTCTGCTAAAGAAGGAAGAATTTATCATGTCCACTGGATGTCTCTTTTGAAGGTTGATTTCATTTAATCAAAAAGATGTATGCCTTGGTTTCACATCTAGTTTCACTGACTTAGATTTCCAGTCACTGGAACATGTTATGCCCTTTTTTAGCTTGACTCATGAGCAAATATCTGATAAGCAATTAGAACTTGTAACCTGTCCATCTGCTAAGCTCCGTTTCACTTCACTAAAGGAATCATGCTCCTGATTGTCTGTCACTGAAGTGCTTCTTTCAACTTCAGATCAATCTTCCATCATATCTGTGAGCTATTCCCAACAGCTTCAGTATTATTTTTGTTACATTTTGAAGAAGAAAAAAAAAAAAAAGAGGCAGCTCTTTATAACTTTTCTCTGACCATGTTTTCAATTTCATAAGCTGTCCTGATTTTTTTTTTTTTTTTTTTTTTTTTTGAAGGAGGAAAAAAATGGCATTCTTGGTGAAGAAAAGCAGGTGGAATACTGCTAATTAGTTTTTGACCTAGAATAAAAATGCCTAAGATCAATATACTGAGGAATGAGAGGAGCTGAGAGATCTCTTCTTAACTTGAGGACATTTTTTCCCCACTTTCCAGCTTTTTTTCTGAGAAGGATTTATCCTACTTTTTCTTGCTAACCTGACAAATGGCCCCTTTACTGTTTCACCTCTCAAGCATCTGAGATGGTTCCTGTGCTGTCCAGAAAAGTGCCACCGTTCAGGTCCCTGAGAAGTCTCTTATGTGGATGTGGAAATCACAGGAATTGAACTCAATATTTTTTTCCCCACATCCATCATATCCTAATCTCATAGTATAATATCAGGTTTCTTCAGCATTTATGCATGCACAAAACCCCAAGTAATTAAATACAGTTCAGTATCGAATTGCATCTGCATAATTGCTCTTTTCTTCCTTTCCAGTTACATGATGCACTGTACAATTTTCAAGTTTCTTGCCCAGGAAGATATTGTCACAGATACTACTTGTGAAACTGTGGATATCATGGGGTGAACAGAGGACAAATTCAAGCCCCTGAGAACAACTCGCTTTAGGCTTGCAAGGTTCCTTCTAGGCCTGAACTGAGGTTGTTTGAAGATGTCATTGTGGCAGATGAGTTTGATGACTCCAGGCAATAGGAGCTTGAGTTGCACGCTAAGATCAGGATCTTCCCTTCTCATCAGCATCTTGCTGTCTGCCAAACAGATGGAGCCATTTGCTGCATCAGGCTTTGACTGTTCAGTGGGGGAGATTCATGGGAGCATATTTCTCACTTGATGTTGCAAAAACATGTCTATTGAGCCATGAGAACAGATTTGTCACCACCAAGGGTGGTGGCACCATGGCTAGTGCAGTCACATTGCTCAGATTAAGCTTTATGACTGGACAAGATTTAATGAAACCATTTTGGAATAATGGAAGATCTAAAGAAAACTGAAGTGGTAAAGCATCTTTAGGAAAACGTATTCATCAATAATATCTCCTAGGAACCAGGAGTTCTGGAGGTGAGTACCATCAAGGGGAAGGGCCTCAGGTGAGAATGATGGAATGGCCCTGGTAAGTTGAATTCTATTTCTAACATTAGAGTAAAACTGGGGATCTCTCCGACTGTGGGATATTCTGCTGGCTAGGACCACAAGTGGTTTGTGCAGTTCTTGCTGGTTTTCTGCTCTTGTGAAACCAAACTTCTTTATGAAAACAACTATATATGGAGCTTCTTCAAGAGTCTCCCTTTGGTAGTGAACTGACTGATGCCTTCCCAGACTGATCCATGCTGCAGTCTGTTCTCCTTCTGAGCTCCATGCAAACCATTGGGGTTTCTCAAGATACTTACATTGAACTGTGACAAAAAAACTATTAGAATTAAGTGATGAGTGTAACAAGCTGAACTGCCTTACAAAATGGACAGCAGTGTCTATCAGCTTTCCATCTTCCATCTAAATGTTTGTGAATCTGTTTTTTTAGCAGGACCAGCTGGCTAGGAGCTGCCTTCCTATATAGATGTCTAAAAATCTTTCAGGTCTGTACCAAGGCAGACCGATATTTGCTACTAGCAGAAGTCTTTCCTTATGAGAATAAAATCCTGCAAAACATTTTGTGTAAACAATATGAACATTTAAATCAAATTTTGACTAATGCAGCTTCAACAAAGGAGGATACCTGACATTTTCAGGGACTAGTTGTGATGTGAAGGTGTAATTAAGGAAAGTCAAGGAGTATCATGTTGGGAACAAAACCTTAGCATTGACAGCTTGTAACAGCTAGTAAATATTCCCTAGTTTGCATCTTAAAATGAGCATTGCGGTTGCTCCATTCGCAGTGTGCCTTAGGCAGCCTACTAGTGAAGGGTATTAAAGCATCTTTTAAAATACATTTCCCCCAAAATTACTTTGGTAGGACCTTGAATAAAAAGTGGCTTGGAAACAAGGAGAATTACACACCTGAATTCTGTTTGAGCTTTTTCAAGTGTATGAAACTGGAAAAGGAGAGTTCATTCTTTCCCATGACTAAGGGGACTTGCCAGCAGTACTAGCAGCTAATGTGCTTGGAAGGGTGGCTCATAGCTGACCAATATGTTTAGTTTTTTATTGTGCACTCTAGCCATCTACCAGCATCTGTCTTGGACCTGGTTTGAAAGGGTTTTGAGAGGCTTTTGGTTCATTCTGTGTGCATTCAACAGGGATTACAATATTCCCTGCTGTAGCTATGATGTGTGACCGATAATCCTGTATTTAGCCCAATGATCAAAAGGGTTTATTATCAGGAAGAATAGCTTCCAAGATCTGTAGTGTGAAGATAGAGAGATGCTTGCAACCTCTTAAGTCTTTAGGGAAGGAAAACAAAGGTTTGCATATCAGAGGGTATAACCAAAGCAGTTATAGGTGCTTGTGGAGGTTGGTTCAAGGATGTCACAGCATCAGCAGCCACAGGAAATGCAAATGTAGGTAGATGATTGAGCTCAGAATAAGAGACTGGTGAAAGATGTTAAGAACTGGAAGATGAGTAAAGGAAATACATTCCTGGTAGTGAAGAGATGAAAGAAAAAGAGATACCTGAAGGCTATGTCTGGATACAGACACTGCGTGTTTCCACATAATTTTAATTACAGCATGGTGAAGTTGCATCTCTGCTCCAACCAGTTTTCTCCATCAAAAAAAAGGAATTATTTTGTCCTCTCACAGTGATTATGAGGCAATAGGAGACTGGGGAATGAGTTCTGCATGGTAAAGAACAGGAGTCTGAAGACAAATATAAGGACACCAATTGGTGATTGTTGTTATCAGTATGAGTGAAGAAAGATAAGGCTTGGTATTTGTATATCTGGATGTAGTGCTGCTGCTTTGTTTAACAGAGTGGGTCAAATACTACCCCCTTACATCGTCTGTAGGGATTAAGGACAGAAGACTCTTTTACAGAGGATGGCAGTTTTGCAGGGTCTTAGGGATTTTGAGGATGGGATAGGCTCTCAGAAGCTCTGTGAAGTTCCAAGCCTACACAAGCTGTAGGGCTGTTGCCATGAACATTTCCTCAGCGGAACGAGGAAAGTTGTAGAAGCAGGACTCCAGCAAAAAAGCTGTCTCCCCCTTGAAAAGATCTACGGTTAGATGCCATCTTTTGCTGTCATCTATGAAATTTATAAGGTGGTGAGGGGCAAACAAAAACTCCTTGAGTCAAGCAATACACATGCTCTGTTAAGCTTGTGGAAAGCATAGACGCAATAAATTATGCAAGGCCACTTGACATCTTCACTCACTTTTCTACCCTCTGGATTGACAGGATTGGGATAAGTGCCTGAAATCACAACCCCAAGCTCTTACTTTATGAGCATATGATAGAAATCCTGTTCAGCTGTGCAGTTTTCTGTATCCTGGTTTTTAACCCCAGGCTGTGAACCCATCCAAGCCATGTGCTTCCAGCCTTGTCACCCTTACAGGTGTGACTGGATGAGAATAGCTCCTCAAGTTGCCCAAGCAGAGCTCAAAAACTGACCCTACAGAGATAGCAAGGAATGGGCATACTCAGACTCGAAAAGCACTTGTACAGATGGTGCAATTAGGGAGAGCAGCTATGCTGCAGTGTTCAGTATGGTCACCCTCAGTTCCATATGTATCCTGTCATCTGAAGTGGGCTGGCTGCTGGCCAGACATCTCTGTGTGTGTGTGTTTCTCTGGCACGCACTGCAGAAATAAGATCAAACAGCTCTCTGCCGGGGCTGCTGGATCCTAAGGCCTGGGTCAGCTGCTAGACTGGTGTTGAGATGAGGACCCTTGTCTCCTGAGGACCAACCAGCCTGGGTGTGTATCTGCTCTGGGCTTGATTTACCGTGTTGATTGCTCTGTGGGCGCTGAGGGTCAGTGTGGATGAAGATGATGTCCCCTTTCTTTTCGATAGTTGAGAGGCAGACTTCCTCGTATCAGTGAAATAGTGAAGGAGTGACAATACAGTACTAACGTAGTCTAACAGCAGTTCAAGGGTAAGGATAAGGTACAGCTGTGGACAAAGATGAGGATTTCAGAAACCTCTCAGGGTTCTCTTCGTTTGGCCCAAGTGAGAGTGAATGAGTGGACACAACCTGTGGACCAAGGTTCTGTGCCAGCTGTTGAATGCTCCCACCTTTCTCTTCCAGAAGACAGAGAAAAGCTCAGGCATATTTGCCTGGGTGTTTTAAAGACTGAGCTGGTAATTTGCAAACAAATGCACAAAGGCAACCCGACAGGTGAGGCAGCAGAAGTGTGGACAAAGGGTAAAACCATCTCAGGGGAATGGAAACATATCAAACAGACTTTCCTGTGAGACGGTGATACTTTGAGGGTCAAACTCTGATTCAAAATGATTTAAAATCTGTGCTTCAATGCCACAGGGTCAACTACTGTGAAGACCAACAGCCAGACTGGGCACATAGGGGCATCAAAGTCTCATAGCACAATTTTTCATTAAATTCTCCTGTAAGCTGGTTTGTTCATTTGTCTGTGATGTGTTTTGGGAATGATAAAGGCATTATTTGAGGATCCCAGGAGCTTCTGTGCTGAAAATTGAATGTTTCCATTGTGAATAGTGGAAGGACACTGGTGATTGCTCAAGCATACATGTAAGGGCAAGCAGGATGGTTCAGGGAGTTTCTGGCTTTAGTTATGAGGAATTATTATGCAAACATAACTTTTTAGTTAGCACCTTATATGAATAAAAGCACGTTGTCTCTATAAGATCTTGCAGGTACAGTAATGGGTAGATCTTCAGGACCTTTCATGGCAGTAACTGAAAATAAGAAATTCAGAAATAAGAACTCACAAATAAAACCCAATAGGAGGAAGAGACCATCACTTTCCTCAGAGCATATCACAATGAATTATTTTGCAGCAAATGCCACCAAGGCTCTCAGATCTCCTACCATCCAACTCAGGAAAGCAAGTGAGTTGGTTGGCGGCCACCATAGACCAGGACATAACTACCTGGGACTTGTGATACATCAGAGTGGGACCAGATCAACACTGCAAGGAGGTTTCTTCAAGCAGGAAGGGATCAAAATGAAGTCCTGCTGGAGGTGAAAGACACTGACCAGCATGCTGTCTGCCTGATGCAGTCATGCCATTCTATCCCTGTGGAAGATCTGTTCCACAGAGACATTATCCTAAACCATTTATACAACAAACCATTTCCAGACTCAGGCCAGGAAACAATGAGATAATACAATCTCTTACATAGGTCTGGCTGAAAATGTGATACCATGAAGACACATCATACATTATGTACTTAATTAAAAAAAAATCAGTTTATAACTTCCTCCAAAATCTGCATTTCAGTTATTCCTCACAATTTGATTCTTAATTTTTTAATTTTTTTTTTTTTTTTTTTTTTGTCTGCAACACTGTTAATTCAAGGTGAGGATTCTATCCTGCCCCAGAGACCATCACATTTCTTTTCGGAAAAGAAAAGCAACTCTACAAACTGCAGGATTACATGGAAGTATCTAAACAGAAAATATGTGGAAGGTGTCTCTGAGGATGTCAGAACCAGTGCGGAGCATGAAAGGAAGAATATGGGTTGCAAGAGGGGAGTATTTGATGGGTATAATCCACATCTTGGGTACATATGGCATGGATCCTGTCTGCTCTGGGTGCTGCTCAGTGAATCTATCTCCCAGAAAAAAGCCTTTTTAAATCTTATATACAGTTGTCTCCTGTTACTCTAAAACAATCATGAGCAGGACTGATAGAATTTCAAAACTTAGTTCCATTGTCTAAATAGCCCCAAGGCATTTCCAAGGCTGAAAACTAGTTCTGGAGGTGAAGGGAGGCATAAAAAGATATATCTGCACATCCTCAAGTTCAAGATGAACCCTCTTCACCGAGATCTATTAATAAATATCTCCTGAGTTGCACACAGCATAGTCTTGAGCAAAAAAAAAAAAAAATTGACCATTGTTTTTATACAAAACAAACAGGGTTATCTTGTAGAAAACCAACAGTAAAATAAAGAATTGAAAGGAATGCAGTATATATCAGAGGGAACAGGCAGATCTATATTTTAAGGTATCTGAATCCAGTTTCATGCTGACGTCATTCTTCCTGGATCAGATCTCAAGTTTGGATAATCTTTCTAACAGGGTTGAAAAACGTGGCTAAAAATTCATGTTTTCCCAGGTAAATGAAATACATGTGCCTTTTCTCATATTTTCTTATAATGATAAATGAACTAAAACCATGTTGGAATCAATCCTTGAATTGTCAGTTTAGTTTTTGTGTCTTTTCCTGAATTACCCATTATCAAAACTTCATTTTAGTGTCCTAAAGCTCATGTCTTGGTGGAAGAAAAGCTGATACCTTCAGCCTGAATGTATTTTTAATTGTAATTGGTTGTTTGTGTATGAATGCACAGGCCTGGAGCAGAGATGCAGATGCTCCTCTTTTTCAAGGACTGCAATACAATATTAATAAAGCCAGAAAGAATGATTCTGCTTTATAAAATTACAAGTTCCCAACACAAAGAAACATATCCTGTTGCTCACAGGTTCTCTTTCTGCAGAACCTTGGCTATCACAGTAATTGCAAAGTAATTTATTTAAAGATAAAAAAACTCTCCAAGAAAAGGGTCTTAAAAGACAGTACCATCACCAAGTGACACCTGCTACACCATTATCCATAACTAAAAAGTCAGTGGTACAAACTTTATCCTACACCACATTTTCACTTTGTTCCTCTAGGACAGGAACTGATAGGAACTGTTTTACCCAGTTAGGGAGGAAAAGGAGACACACAGCCACAGAGAGGCAGTGGTCTGAACTGGCAAATGACTGCAGGTTTCCCTTTACTCCTGGCCACATGTGCTGGCCACTGCTCCAGACTTCATCTCTGCACTAGCCAAAATGATGTTGATGATAGATCTGGTGAGAATCTTTCAAACACAAATCAGATTTTCTTCTGACAATATTCATGAAAGCATTTTTAAGCTTCACCATAAATCATCTTGGGACATGCCTTACCATTTTTTCCCTTGTTTCATTCCCTAGTTGCCTTAATTTTCAGAAGACATTAAGGGAGACCTTATAGCAGCCTTCCAGTACCTAAAGGGGGACTTACAGTAATCATGGGGAGGGACTGTTGATCTGGGAATGTAGTGACAGGATGGGGGTAATGGTTTTAAACTGAAACATCACATATTAGGAAGAAATTCTTCACTGTGAGGGTGGTGAGACACTGGAATACGTTGCCCAGGGAAGCTGTGGATGTTCCCTCCCTGGAAATGTCCAAGATGAGGCTGGATGGGACTTTGAGCAATGTGGTCTTGTGGAAGCTGTTCATGCCTATGTCAGGCAGGTTGGAACAAGATAATCTTCAAGGTCCCTTCCAACCTAAACCAGTCTATGATCCTATATGATTCTATGATTCTGTGGTTCTATTATTTTATGATTCAGAAGAGATGAGGAAAATTACTGGTAAACAAATCCATCTTTCAAGAATCTCAGTGTATTGTGTTAAGACTGGTGCAGTGATTGAAAAAGTTGATTGGTTTCTTTCAGGTTAGGATCCCCCGATCCCCCAGAACTTTGACTGTTTTACGGATGCTTCCCTCTTCAAAATTCAGCCTTTAGAGGGCATGTTTTGTTTCCTGAGATACTTAGTGATTGCTGATCTCAGATAGCTATGTTTCTATCTGCTGTAAAGTCTGATGTGAGCAACCATCAGTAGTATTTGCAATTTAATGCATCGCCAAGATGTTGTTTAATTGACAGTAACTTTCTGAACTCGACACTTGAACATTGAAGAATTAAATGGGAGAACAATTTATGGATATAAGAAAGAGCTGCAGCCTTTCACGAGTCATCTGTCTTGTCACTTGAACGTGTCATTCAAAATAGCCCATCATCTCCCTTTTCCTCCACTGACTTCATTGTGTTCACCTTGCAAAGGCTAATTAGCTCCTTGTCAACTACTGTCTCCATCTGAGACTTGAAGAGAGAAGCTAAAATCAATTTTTCTTTCCAGTATCATACACCAGTAAGGGATAAGGCAACAGAATGAGTGACAGGGAATATTTACCTCTGTTAAAATAATTATACTGAGAACTTGGGCTGGATTCTTGCAAGTTTATGTCAGTCTTTGGTCAGAAAAGTCAGGATGAATTGTTCTATTTCAAATAGAGAGAAAGTGAGGCACAAAGGAGATCTGCTCATGACCAACAATCAGCAGAAACAGAAGTTCATGTAAGTTGTCACAGGTAGCCCTACCAGCACTATTGCCTTCATCAGCTCACAGGATTGGTCTAAGATGTAGGTTAATCCTTCTGGAACTCAGGCAACAGGCCTGAACTGCAAAGCCCCAACAGTAAAGGGTTACCTGCTATAGAGAGCTGAGCATCCCCGAGATCTGCCATGGAAAGCAGGTTGACAACTCAATGTCCAGATGAAGACTGGTGACAAATGGTGTCCCTCAGGGGTCCATACTGGGACCAGTGCTGTTTAATGTCTTCATCAGTGACACACAGTGGAATCAACTGTACACTCAGCAAGTTTGCAGATGACACCAAGCTAAGTGGGACAGTTGACACACCTGAGGGATGGGATCCATCCGAAGGAACTTGTACAACTGGAGAAGTAGGCCCATGTGAACCTCATGAGGTTCAGCAAGGCCTTGCACAAGCGTCACGGCAACCCCAGGTATCAGCACAGGCTGGCTAATGAGTGGATTGAGAGCAGCCCTGCAGAGAAGGACCTGGGGGTGCTGGGGGTGAGAAGCTGGAGCTGAGCTGGCCCTGTGCACTCACATCCCAGCAGCCAGTGGCACCCTGGGCTGCACCCCCAGCAGTGTGAGCAGCAAGGGATGGGGGGGATCCTGCCCCTCTGCTCCCAGGGCTCTGGGGAGACCCCCCTGAAGTGCTGGGGCCAGTTCTGGAGTGCTCAGCACAGGAGAGACACAGACCTGTTGGAGCAGGGCCAGAGGAGCCCCAGCAATGCCTGGAGGTCTGGAACCCCTCTGCTGGGAGGCCAGGCTGAGAGAGTTGGGGGTGTTCAGCCTGGAGAAGAGAAGGCTCTGGGGAGACCTTCTTGTGGCCTTTCAGGACTTGAAGGGGACTGTCAGAAAGATGGGGACAGACTTTTTATCAGGGCCTGTTGTGACAGGATGAGGGGTGATGGTTTGAAACTAAAAGAAGGGAGATTTAGGTTAGATAGAAGGAAGAATTTTTTTGTGTTCTATCAAGTGCCATGTATATCAATGAAGGTTCACATTTCTCTAAGCATTTTGCCTGGTTTTCCTTCATCTTACAAGTCCTTCAGGAAAGTCACTCTAAGAATAAAGATTGGTTTTGAGGAGGTTATAAATACTGTTTAATACCTAGATCACCACATCCAGGAAACCTGCCTGTGGGATTGTCAGTAAATTCAAAATGGGTATTAAGTCCAATTTTTGTGACTTTCTCCTACTGGAATTCATTGTTCTTTAGCACAGCTGCTCTCAAAATGTATGATTTTTGTGAGAATTAATTGCTTGTTCCCCATATTACACACTGTGGGCCCCTTTTCCTCAAAGAAAAGCAAGAAATCCTCTTTCCAAAGGCTTCAGAATGGCACGTGTGAATAAATGGCCTTTCTGTCACTCAGTTTGTCGCTGGGATCAGTTATAGCCCAGGGAAACAGAACAGCTTCAGCTTCAGAAAGCAAAAGAGCCTCACTGTAGTCCCTTCCAGGTAAGGCTGCGAGACAAAGAGGAGAGTTTGAACAGATGTACACTTTCTGGATCCTGGAGCAAGGTGAAAGGCACCAGCCTGCAGGCAGGATTGCCTCTCCACTCCGGCCTTCCTTGGTCAGAAAGCTGCAGATGCCCTCCAGCTTCCAGGTGGTTTGGCTATAGCACCATATAGTGACATGGGACCACTTCCATCAAACCCTTCCCCAGCTTAAACTTTTTCTGTGCCCTATTTAGATTCTTCTATGCCCTATTTCGGTACTTCCACAATAGCTTGCAAAGGTGGAGAGAAAGAGACAGAGACATTCAACTCATGTAAGATGCATGGTTGCGTTTGCTAACAGGAATGATGATTGCCCCACTTATTGCCTCTGGAGAGGTGCAAAGTGCCACATACTCATTTAATCTTGTTTTTAACTTTGACTGGGTACCTACATTGCTTTGTCTTCAATAGGAACTGAAGAACAGTTTAAGCATTCTTTCTGAATGAGGAGTCAGACCCCAAATCTGGGGACACAGCTTAATTTGAAATACTTGTGAGCACTGACAAATAAAGAATGGTATTTATCATCTTCTCTTTTGATTCCTCTGCTTGTGCCTCTGATGTCACTTACTGGGTATGATATGTGGGATAGGTCCTCATCTTGTTTAAGATCTCAAACATGAAAAGTCTCCAAAGGCTGTTCTTTGATGCTGCTGTTTCTGCTTTCATTTGTTGGAGTGCATGAGGAGGGTCTATAATTTAGGCAGAATATCTGCTACAAACCCAGACTTAGTGTAGCTTAAGCTCATTCAATTTTCACCACTCCAACTTCTTTGGGGAGGAGAGCCACTGAGGGTATTCACAACTCTGCCCTGAATTTAGACACAGCGTGCATCTTGGATGCTCCTGTACACCCTCAGTCTGCCTTTTCCCTTGTAGATTACACTCTCCTTTGGGCAGACACCACCATTTGTGCAACTCCTGAGACATTTCAGGGTAGGACAACCATGTAGGCACTTAACTTTAGGTGTCTACAATACAGAGTTCTCAGTATGAGCAATGGAGATGCGGTCAGCGGAGCGATTCACAGTGTGCTGATCTTGGTTGATCCAAGAGTAGCCATCTGTTTCAGGATAAGATGAATCATGCCCTGAAATCCAACATCTTCACTCATTTGCTCTCTGTTGGCTACAAGGGGTGATTTGCTGCATGTATGTAAGCTCTGTGTGTGATGGGCATCCTGTTGAGCTGAATAAACTGTCACTTTTAAAGTCTTGCTCTTCAGCCTGGTGTCTGGCCAGGGAGGGGCTACACACAACAAGGTCTGTGTGTAATTTAACAACTAACTTGTGTTTCTCAGATAACCTTCTGAAATGAGTAGTTAGGTGTGTCTCATGCTGCCTACTCCGGTGTTGCTAGAGAAAGTCCCAGGTGAAGTACCACTGTATATTAGGTCTTTTCCTGCTATGGGAAGGGATAAGCGTGTATCTCGTTGTTTGCTTGAGTAAGAGAGACTCTGTCACCCAGCTGCAGACTGCACCTTTGGAGAATTAAATGGCAGACCAAGCAGAATTCACCATACTGTTACATGCAGAAGTATCTTCATCTGAAAAGAGGTTATCTTCTCCATGTTAAGGGGCCAAACAGGACTTGTGGACAAACTAGGCTTCTCTCATCCCACCAGGAAACCTGCTGACTGTAGATGAGTTGACCAGGGCCAAACCTGAAACAGGATTCGACTTCTGGCTTCCACCACAGCTCTATGAGGTTTCCCTTTCCATTTACTGTGCCTTCATGCACTCACAGTTTCACCCTCTGAGCTCAATGTTAGAAAGGAACAGGGATCAGAAAAAACCTCATGACCTCTGCTCAGGACATACCAGAAACCCTTAACTTTCTTTCCTTTTGAGAGACATGAATGTTGTCTTTTAAGAAATCCTGACATGAATCGTCTACACGACCTGTAAAAAGCAGAAGAAAAGCAGCTTTTCAGGCTCCTTAAGGCTTTTTGGTGGTTCATGTAGCTCCTGCTTTTTCAATTTGAGCATGATGGGGCCCATTTCAAGAAGGAATATTATTATTACTTTTTCTGTAGGTATCAGTCTGCTTTGAATTACCTAGATAGAGAGAAGATAGAGACAATTCTTTGTCACCAGGGAGGACCACAGGAATCCCGGGAGCTCTAGGAGAGGACATCAGAAAGTTCTTGTTTGGACTATTCACGGCCTCATTTTTCATACATAACCCCTCTGACAGATTGACCGTTGGGTTTTGGGCCAGCAGGCAGGAGATGCAAGTATGGGCCTGGTGGCAACAAATCCAACCAGCAGCTAAAGAGGTCCCACCAAGTAGCTCTCAGGGACTAATGACAGTTATATGAGGCCCCTGTTGACACATTGACTGAATGCTGAAGGCAATGACAATGTTGTTGGGGGTATACCTCATTTTGGTGAACTGTGTAAGCAGAAGGAGCTGAATGTTCCCAGGAACTGAAGGATATTTACTTTTCAGTAGATTCAAGGAGTGTCCCCCAACCAGGGGACATGGAAAGCTATGAGACACAGGGGTTAGCCCAGAGTGGCCATATTATGGGGACTTCATAAACCAGCTTCTGACAACTGTGGCCCATATCATGTTTTATACCCAGGGCAGCACAACAGTTGGATGAAGCAGGAGGCTCAGTCCTGGATGACAGTAATTTATGCCTTGACATATGGGAAAATCTGTGCAATTTATGATTCATCGAGTGCAGATGTGACCTGCTTAAGGAGGACCTAACTTTTTTGAAACTGAATTGTCTGAATGACTTTGTAGACTGTTAACTTGCTCTCAATACATTGCGTTCAGTGCCTGTACCATAAAGACCTCTTTTGTTTTCTTTTTGCTTTATTTTAGGTTGTGCTAAAATATACATTTTTCATGGAGCAGAAATATCAAATCAATTCAACAGTAGTATCAGGGAATACTCCTGAGCTGCAACTTCTGCTTCAACGATGTAACACAAACTTCCCTCTTGTGAATGCTGCTATGGTCTCAAAGTCTCCAAATCACTCAGGTTTCACAGTACTACTAAGAGATAAACACTAAAAATGCAGTAATCCTTAGTTAGCAAATGGGTAGCTGATACCTAAAATGCAGCAGCATCTTGCAGCTCATGGATTTCACAATGCTCGGTATTTACAACACAGAACAGAAAGATACTCCCATCTTAAAGGCGTGAGCACAAACTTGCTCTTAGGTGGGTGCAAAGGAAAGAAATGATGGAACAAAACTGGCAAAATGGGTCAGTATCCACTGGTGGTTTTTTATAGAGGCCTCATTGGAAGATCTCTCTACCTTCAAGCCCTCTGTTTCTCAAGTTAATCTCAAGTCCTGGCTAGTAACAGAAACCATATCCCTTCCCGATATATCGAGAAAAACTCCTCCCACTCTTTCACCACTTGGTACAACCAAGCAAACACACTCCAATCTGAGAGACCTTGGCAAAAGCAGCAGATGGAGAGTCACTGAATGTGTTACGTTTGTGATTTCTTTTTCCTTCTATCAGTGTTATCTCCTCCCCTTCTAACATTTGACGGAAACCAGGGTGAAGAAGATGACAGAAAAGCACAACATTCAGGTCATTTTGGTGCTGGGAGGATATGATGTTTTATGATGTTGGAATGATCAGCCTCCCTTCCTCTCTTCCACCTCCATCTCTGTAACAAGAAATGCATTATAAATCTCTTCCTGATCCACAAATTAAGAACTGTTGTTTACCAGTAAAGTCCTTTTCTCAGAGAATTATCAGCTGCCTTGTTCAAAATTGATTATTCACAAACTATTAGGAGATTTAATCTTATTTTCCATAGGTGTATGAATAAATTACCACAAACTGAGATGGAGCAGGCAGCAGACGGGTACCCGTGAGTGGGAGGTGAATGCCACATGCACAGTCTCATGCTGTACTCGAATGTTAGTGCCCCAGGCTCCTACGGCTCATATCTCAGCCTCCAAATGCTGAGGTTTGTTATTATTATTATTATTATTATTATTT
>WTSP01009962.1:0-68128 GCA_025331215.1 Actenoides lindsayi
GGGAGAGAAGGGGGGGGGGGGGGGGGGGAGAAAAGGAGGAACAATGGCGGGGGCAGGGGAGAGGTGGGGGAAGGTGAGTGATAGGACAACACGGAGAACAGAACAGATTTAGCGGAGAGTAACATTTTTTATTTCACGAGATCTTTGGTTATGTTTTGGCTCCGTTATATCTGCAGGATACATCATTTCTCACAAATTCTCCTGCAGTAGCCTTTTGATGAGGTGGCACAGTAATAAATGGGGAGATAATTCGATGCGTTGAACTTTTATTGCCAGTGAGGAATAAAAGGATTTTCAGCTCCCTGGCTGAGTGTGCAGCACTGACAGCTGGAGCAGGAGGGAGAAGAGCAAAAGGAGAATAAGTATGGATTTCTCATAAAAATAACTTCAGTAATAAAATAGAGCAGCATAGACTACACCTAAGAATAAAAGCATGATTTCCAATGGAGTTTATTAAGTTGGCCTGCTGCTCTCAAAAAAATGAACAAGTGGGGATACAGATGCACGCGGCTTTCACAAGTACCAGGAATTCACAAGTGCTCACAAGAGCAGGGAATAAGGAGAGTGAAAAGCAGCAGAAGGGACAGCAAGGTGGCAGGTGCCCACACGATCAACAACAGCGTCCCTTGAGTTCACCCACGTTGGCTCTACCAAGCTCCCTGCTACCTGTACTAACACCTTCCTCCTAATGACAAAGACGTTCTTCCTCTCCCACACCGAGTAGCAGACCACGGTTAACATCAGATGCGTGGTATCACACAACCTACACTGTGTTTAGAAGCACTGCTATGGTCAAATTGTACAAATAAAACTAATTAAAAAAAAAAAAAATTAAAAAATCTTGTCCCATGATGAAAGGACACATGCAGTGACCACAGCCCCACATGTCAGCATGGGATGACACTGGGCTACAACTGTGTTACAGGGTATCTCTTTTGCAAAACCTGCCCAAAATTATTGTGGTTTTTCTATGCTGAAGTCAGCGAGCGACAGTTTCCAAGCTTTTTTCACAGCTGGACATCCTTGTAACGTGCCTCTTGCACTGAATATTACTACGTCCAAAGCACCTGCTGCAAAAAAGTGTACTTAAGACACTGGGGTTTCAACCTTTTCTTGTTATTTTTCCTCTTCCCCCGAGAAGGGCTGGAATACCCCCCTGGACACGAACTATCCCAGTGAACTGCAAAAGCGGTAAACGATGACTGTGGGATAGCTATAAACGTAGGGAAGAGACCTGGCAGGCCAACTGGCAAGGCCACATGGTAAATGACTCCTCAGAATTTTTCATGTGTTTAGAACATTTCATACTAACTTAGAAAAAAAAACCAACAACAGAAACCAGAAATTAAAGTAAAACAAACAAAAATAACAAAGAAACACAACAACCCAGTAATGTCCTTCACAAAAGCATAAATACTTAAGTTTGAATAGCTCTTAGAGAGAAAGCCAAGCACTCTATTCTGCCTTAAAATATCTACCTCTCTGTGATTACAACATGGGCAATCCGTTTCGACTGCTGTTTCGGACCTACTGAAAAGTAACTCATGGACATTAAAAAGGCATAATACTTGCTAATGCAAATTTCTCTTCGTACTTGTAAATGTGTATTTTACCAAGGATACTGAGGGGGGTAGGGGAAATAATGCGCGCACACACATGCATGCACACATGTTATACAATCTACAGATACATTTTTAAGCAGTAATAAGAAATTCTTTAAAATAAAAATAAGAACCATCATGTACATACCAAGGAACACTAATTCAGCCTTGGGAAAGTGACGTTTGTCCTTTTCAATTAAAAAACAAATAAAATGCATACAGTAAATGGGCTGCAATTCAAATCCCAGTGCATTTCTGCTCAGACTGATTTGTTCTTAGAAATGGTATTTCTTCAGCACTCATAAGTAACATTAGGCATCTTCATTTTATTCTGGAGATATGATGCAGTAAGAGACATTAACACAACAGCATACACCTTTTCAATTATTAAGTAAAGCCACCATAAGGAAATACAGGGAAAAAAATACCACAAGTTTATAATATACTACAAAAGACAGAACTGCCACAGTGCTCAACTAATACCATTGGACAGAATTAGTTCCCCAAAAGTAAAACCAGATTGGACGTTGTCTGATTGGAATTATCTCCTACTTTTCCTACCAGAATTTAAGCCTTCTAAGAAATTCACACCCTTAACATGTGGTTAAAAAAACCAAACAAACAAGCCCAAACCATATTTAATAACCTCCCCCCTCCCAATAACACACAAATTGCTGATTAGAGACACAAGAAAATCAATATGAGCCTTTCAGTATATCTGGTTTTGAAGATATACTAATACTATAAACTACTATAGTATTTATTTTCAGAGTAAACTTAAGCAGGTTTATTTAATTAATTTATCGTACTTTCGTGATACTGGAATTCCTTCTCTTTCAGCATTTTTTATGTCCAATCCCCCCCCGGGAGGACAGGGAGTTAAAACCCAGCACCAGCAGAGGGCACAATTGGTGTTTTTATGCACTTGCCAAAACTGCCAACAGGCTTTGTAGAATTTGAAATGTTCTATCACAGGCTTTATAAAAGACATTTGATGCAAAAAGAGGTTCCAGTAACTTCAGAATGCCATTTATCATTTTCAGCAATGAATTAAGAACACTCTATTTTTACACCTTTTTTAAATTGTTTTTAATCGACTAAATAACTTACTAAACAAAACCACTATGAGCAGCGACATCTTTAACAGCACGCATCAAAACTATCTTCAGCTCTGCATAAGTTTTGAACCTATGTGATTATTGCCCATTTTCTGAACCCTGGAGAAAGAAGCCTCATCAGATTTCTCACAGGAGAAAGATGGCTGTTGAACCTCCAGAACCTGCAGATCACCCCATCTCAGGGATGGCAGGATACTGAACAGCTCCACATAGTAAAGCAAAACAGAGCTACTCTAAGTTTTGCAAGTGGGTCATTTAACAAAGCATCTCACAGTGGAAGGATGTGCAAACTGCGGCCCAGTGCTCTTACTTCATGAAATTCAAATTCCAGCACTTTTACAATATATGCCGTGACCTTCAACATCCATAAATATCTAACGTCCGTAGCCTGCAACACAGCTGCTCTACAACAGAAGTATTTCCCAACAGCATACCTCCACCAGTACTGCAACAGCGAGGCTTGCTCTCTCCATGCTACCTGGTGGATACGAGTTCCATTTAGGGATCCTCCAGAACTTTCAAACAAAGCCTTTTATGTTTGACTAATATTTTAGGGTAAGTAAGCAGAAATAGAAAAACACGGGAGGTAATACACACAAGTTAGAGACATTTTAAACACTTTGGAAACTTAAGTCCTTCTGAAGAACACAGGAAATTTTACTATTATTGTAGGACTTCACTTCGGTTTTCACTTTTTCATTGTTTGCCAAAGGATAATTAGCAGATAAATCAACTCTGAATAGCTTTTACATGAAAGAACCAAGGCAAGTCAGTAGGTTCAATATAAAGAAAATCCCAAATACTTGAAAACTACAGTTGTCATCAAATTGAAAGGTTTATTTTCAGTCTTATACTTTTTAGCCCTCCTTCCCCCATCACAAAACCACAGAATCATTAAGGTTGGAAAAGACCTCTAAGGTCATCAAGTCCAACCATCTACCCAAGATTATCATGACCATTAAACCATGTCCTGAAATGCCTCATCTACAAGTTTTTTGAACACCTTCAATCCCATCTAAGCTTTTGGTCAGGATTTATACAGATTTCACCGTTTTAACCTTTCAAACTGCTACGCTCTTTTGTAATGTTTCTAAGATCATTACATTTACAACTTGCTACTGGGAGGAATTTCTTCCACTAAGTTATCTGGACAATAGTTACAAGTATAAACACTCCAGAGAGGCCTCTAAATTTGGACCTAAACTTGCACCGATCTGACTTTCACCTTATGCCAAAAGCTGTCTGCTGAATTATGGCAGCCTTCCTGATTCACCTTGAAGCAAACACTCCTCTGGGAATTTTAATGGCCACTTACGATTTCTCCAGGTACATTCTGATGAAGAAAACTACAGCCAATGAAACATTAAAAAAAAATCATTTTTCAGATTATTTTTCCTAAAAAATAATTATCAGAAAAACTATTAATTAATTTATTCCATTAGCTTAGTTTAGACAATATTATACTACACTATAATTCTCACTTTTAATACGGCACATGATTTTATTAGTGTATTCTATTAGTTTAGATGGAGGTTGAAGGCTTCCGGGTAGAATCTTTTCTCCTCAATCTAATAAAGGTTATTAAGAATTTAAATAAGACTTGAAAGCGAGGATAATTTAGACACCAAAGTAATGGCTATACATATTTCACAACAGTAGTTCATTAGTGGACTTATATTCGGTCAACTAGATTAAAGCTTCTCATTCGTTTTACTAAAGAGCTTTCCACCCAGCTCCTAATACCCCAAACCAAAAATTTCATTTGGATCCTGCAGTATTTGAATTGCAGGGTCCAAAGTAATACAGAAGTGTAAAACTCTGTACTTTGCCCAGTATCTTTGCGGTTGCAAACAGTAACTGTATTCAGAAATAAAATGGAAGACCGGAGAATCAGCAAACATACCCTCATACTGCAGCTCTTTAAAAATTCTAATTAATTAGACCAAATCTGTGGATGGACTTTAGCACCTGCCCTAGCACTGCCCAAGTTTTGCAGCATATTCCATAGCAGCAATCATCGACAGATGCTTGACCAGCCTCCCTCTCTCTCCGACTGGGACTTACGCCCACCCCAGTGGACTGTATTATGCCATACTAATGTTACCAAAGCTAGTGAGCATGAAAAATTTATTATATGCATGCTATACAAGTCTAAAATGCTTAATTTATGCGAGTTTATTATTACTGCACACTCCCTCACATTCATGACAAAGTGATGAGACCTGAAACTAGAGTAGCATCATCTTAAAGAATTATGCCCCATGCATCAACTAAATATTTGCTCCTGTTGTATTGATTTTCTAAAATAATAGATGATTAAAAGAAAAAATTCCAGTCATCCATTTAAGCAACCTACATAGTGAAATTATGGCCAGCAGCCAATTTGAAGTGAACTGATTATACTGAAGAGGTATCTGGGGTCCTTTATATTCTCTACTTGGTGACCCTTAGAGCGGGTTTAATGAAAAAATTTCATGGCATGTGAATCACTGAGCAGGAAAAAAATTACCAAAACCTGATTACATTATCAAACCCTAAAACTGCACCAAATTATTTTAAATCAAAGCAATATTTAAACCCTATCATAACATTGAACATGTATCAACATTTGAGTTAACAGTAATTTGCACTTTCTTTTTTCATACACTGAAAAAAGGAATCCCAAGGCATGTATACCAAGGAATGTATAACACGAGGCAACACTACTGAAGAAGTACAAAGCCATTTCATTTCTGGATCAGTTGTTTTCAGTGAGGTTAGATAAAGCATGGTTCAATGCTAATAAAAAAAAAAAACCAACAAAAAACCTCCATATGCTATGTAAACAAAGGACTGAAGCTTTTTTTAAGCAGCACTGCAGCTTTGACCTAAGCAAGCTGGCCAAGGAGACAGTTTGTCATCACTCAGCATGTTTTCTCGAATCCCAACTTGCACAACTACTTTACTGTCTGATTGAGTTGGGAACCATCTATCAACAACCTCCCCTCTGTTTATTGCATCTCCCCTGTTCCTTGCCCTGGCATCACTTGCTGCCTTTCCTGCTGTCCACATGGTCTTCGCATTTAAATCAGCTATTGTGCTTATTCAAGTGCAAATCAGATCAGCGGGAAATGAAAAATCACCTCAGTCCAGACCACAACCACCAGCGACAGAGCTGGCACCCTTGGAAACACAACAGACACAAGACTGCAGAGAGTTTGCGGCTTATCTAACTTTTCATTTAAGAAAACCTACTGGGCAGGTAGCGGGAGGTTAAGTTGCCGCTGTGCCCATTTCGCTGCGGTGAGAGGAGAACTTCTGGCACTGGGCACACGGAGGGAGAGCTTTGGGACTCTTCGCCAAGTGATTTCTGAAAACCCAGTGTGCGCCTGGGTGGTGCCACGTCCCATTGGCAGGGCCTGCCTGGCAGGGCAGCACCGCAGCCAAAAGCTCCGTTCTAGCGTGATACCGTCTGAGACTACATGGCATCTTCACAGGCCACATGCTGCAGGTCTGCCCAGTCATATTTTCACAGCCCCAGGCACTTCTATCAACAACACAGCGTATTTCTGAAACCTATGGTCCAATGACTTCTGAACCTGCAACATTTTTCCTCAGAGTTTGGAGTACTGGCTTACCAAAATATTAAGTATATTAATTTAACTATACCACCATACTCAGAGTCGTTGAAACAAAGAACCAGCAATTCTGTTGTATTTTAAATTCCTCATCTACTGATTGCAAATGTCACTCAAGAAAGATGCATGCTCTACTGACATCGAATCTGATTAAGACGAGCATCGTTTCACCACGAATCAGCTGAAGCAGCTAATAATTTTACTAGCTAGTCAGATCTATATATGATGACATTATAAATGGCTTTGTTTCAACTTCCATTTTCCCTTCTGCAATTTGATGACAGCTTCAATTTTTTATGTTAGTTAGAAAATTAGAAAAATACAATTTTTTTTTCCCAAGGATTCTTTTTGAATGCATCTAATAATTAACTAAATGCATACCTTTAGCTTCGCCCTTGGATTGAAAAAAATAGCCACAATTCTGCAAAATGACCCTGACTGATGAAGATCTATATCTATGCGTTTCAGAGGTTAAAAGAGAACAACTGTGGTTAAAGTGAACATTACTCAAACCCTAACATGCTGCAGCATGCCTTGCAAAATTCACAATGTGACTTCTAAACTTGTTCTACACTCCTTTCTGTACTATGCTTCCCAGCTTAAGTACAATTTGGATGCATTGCAGTATTTTTAGACACAATTTCTATAACACGGTATTTGCATGATGCACACAATATATTGAAAATTTAAAAACCTATTTTAAGTAGTTCTAAAAAGAGTAAAAATACAAAAATCACATGCAATTACATTCAACCTGTCTACTTCAGAAGTTACATTCACTCTCCTGTATAGAAGAACTAACCCATTGTTACAGAAGCAGTCTGCTCACAAGTGACACACTCCAAAATAGAGCTTTCCCAGAAGAAAGGAGTCAGAAAAATTCCATCTACTTCTTACCAAAAACCAAACCTCATGATTCGAATGTTGTTGGTAAATGTAATTAATGAAAAAAGATTAATTTTTAGTTAGTTATACAATTCATTCAATCAAATTTAATGCTCTTTAGCTGTATGAATAGGTCTAACAGAACATTCTAACATTCATACTATGTTAATTCTCTCAAATGTAGGTCAGAAAAAATTTCTGATCAGACAGTATTGCAATGGACTTATCTTTCCAATCAATACTTTGGAGAAGAATCACTAAGAAGATAAGGTTTTTTTTCTTGAGCAGCAAGAATGCAGGAGAGTGAGATTTGATATGTTTCTAAATGTCACAGAAAAATTCCTTTCTTTTTTCGCTTCTCCTCTCCATTGTGCTTCTTTCACAATGGTAAATAACACCTAATGTATTTTAAGCACAAAAATAGCATTTCTTTAATTTGTACTACCCGGAACTTAGCTGAGAAAATGGCCATATCACTTTCCTATTTAATAAGTGATTTTCTCCGTGTACACACCACATCTAAGCTATGTCCACACCACATCTAAGCTACGTACACAACAAACTGGGCTACATATCACACCAGCTACATCACACACACAAGCACATCAATTGTCTATCAAAGTCAACATTCATCTATTAATCGTAGTTATAAATCCAAGCCTACTCATCTTTGTATAGTTCTAAGAGAGGGATGAACAGAACAAAACTGGGAGACAACGTGAGGAAAATGAGTGACATGAGGACATTTCCAGTAACTTCTGAAGTGGAATATTAAAAATGGTAGAAAGCAACGGAGATAGGCTGGAGGAGTACTGAGCATAGATGGGCCCAGTGTAGAATAAACAGTGACAGCGGTTGATCACTTCAGGGTCTATCAATAGTGTTGATGCTCTGACAACTAAGTATTTGCAGAAGGTATTTTTTTTTCGGTCACTTGTCATTTAGAACAGTGTCAAGTAACCAAATCAGATGGAATCAACTAAATATTGTTTTAAAACTTCTTTCTTTGACCACTCTCTAAACACTTAACTCACAAGTTATTACAAGTTTATAAAAAAGAAGGGAAATGTTTTTTTTTCCTTTTTCCCAACTACTAAAATCAGTAAAGTTGCTTCCATCCAAGAAACATGACTACAAGAGCAGAGCAAAATCAGCTTCAAGCAATTATCCACGTTCATAAACCTTTGTTCAGAGTCACATTAACCTTCCCTCAGCTTTATGTAACAAGCAAAGTGTGTTGCGGGAGAGTAACAAGAGATCAAGAGCAATACTTCTTTTTATTCACTTCAGATAAACTGCACTGTATGTAATCAAATACCAAACGTATTTGGTTTGCATTTTCAGCAAATCACTTATTTTTATTTATCTCAAATGCACATCAGCATTCGTTACCACATTATCATGAGAACATTATTGTAGCCCACTGCTGCACATAACTATTCATCTAAATAATTCAAGGAAGCAAGCTTCGCAGCTATAGCTTAAAAGTATATTTTTTGCTTTAACTAATAAAATACTAGCTTTCTGTAGTTTGTGATGGGAAATACCTAATGGCTATCCAGAATTCATTTTCTAATTTCAAACTAAATTTTTAAAAGGTCTCTCAGGCTTCCATTTTATCGTTGGAACTTCGAAAAAATAAATAAAAGATAAAAAATGAAAGCAATAAAACAATACCTGAAAAATCAATTATTTTCTCCACTCCTCGCCCACCTAAAAGCAGCGGCTCTTTCTCTAATGTAACTGGCAGTGGGAAAGCATCCAGCAGTGATGCTAGCTTTTCCCCGAGATAGGAGCTGCCATTACACCTCCCAGTCTAGCGCTGATGTGCGTAAAACTGGCACAATGAGCCTTGACATTTGTCATTGTACTTCGCTACAAACGCATTACAAGAAATTACAAGGGATGCTATCAGAAAATTGCAAAACCAATGAGTGTTTCACTTAGTTACTGTAATTCTTCAATGCTATTCCAATCTTGGGCAAATTAGAAGGCACTTACAGCTCTGAAAACTGACAGGGAACTGAATGAGGTTTTCATTATGCTTTTAATAGTCTTACCGGGTTACTTCCTATTCAAAGATTCTTAAGGAAGAACTATCTAGCCTACTGCTGTATTCATGCCAGGTACAAGCATTAGCCCAAGACAGTTCATTACGCTTCTAGAAGAAAAAAGCCCAACCAAACTCCCACAAAAGGGAAGCAGCAGTAGCAATAAAAATCCTGAAAAAGCTAGGAAGATTTGATTTGCATTGCACTAATATCGCGAACACTTTCTTCATGGCTAAAGGAATGACTGGAAATGTTTTAATTAAATTTTGCATTTATAGATCACTTTTTATAAGAGATTTATATGAGCAACTAAGGAAAATTCCCAGCAGCTCCTGAAACATATACTTCATTAGTACTGATTCCAAAACTCTTTTACTAGCCTGCCTCCAGTACAGTGCAGGGAACACTCACACCATGAAAGCCATCTATCAAAGCTTTAAGGTAGTGTTCATGTTAAGGACCTGGTGAGTCTTGCACGAGGAAGGCTCAGACACTTAGCTAAAATTATCCCAGAACACTGATGTCGCTCTGGACATCTACAAAATAAGAAAACATGAAGCATCCCTAAGAGAATGTGCCACGCTGTGCTTCGTGGATTCAACTGCGTTATCCTTCCAGCTGCACTCCAGCTGTGGTGAGAAAGTGGCTGAGGCACAGGGCTGACAGACAGAATGCTGGATCTAAGTAGTAGCCTGAAAGCTTCTTAAACACTGGGGAGTGGGTTTTGTCCTGTGGTGCTCTTGTGTATCAAGTACCTAACTTAATGTCACTCTTCATAAGCTTAGCTTGTAGTTTGGTATAGATTGTCACCGTGTCTGTTCAGCTCAGTCTCTGTCCTGTCCTGCCACTCTCCATCCTCCCAGACCCTACTCATGGCCCTCACCCAGCTGGCAGGCCAGAGGACACAGGGCAAGGAACAAGCAGAAACCTACTGGGAGAAAGTCACACATGGTTTGGTTCACAACCAGGTTCTCTCATCTTAAGCCACCCATTTACAGTGACAACGAACAGCACGTAAGCCTTCCAGCTGTCACAAGGACCAGCGTGTTAGTTAGTTGTTTCTATGGAATAACAACATTTTAAGGCAATACACTGCCTATTAAAGCCGTGCAGAGATTCCTTTGCGGTGGGGGGGAGGGCAAGAGGGAGTGATTGGACTCTGGGAGCGTGCAAATCTATCAAGGAAATACAAAAAGTGAGGACATGCCAAAGTAAGGGGATGAAGCTCACCGAGTAGAAACGTAACCTCTCGATAACAAAGCATCTCAGGAAATCAATACTATGGTCATTCCCTAACAGCACCAATATCTTTCTATGAATTGTAAGAACATTCTGCCTTACAAATGGGAACATGTCAATGTCTAAGCTTTCTAAAGTTTCATTCATTAAAATGAAGGAAGTGAATTTCCTAGACTTTGCTTTCATTTGTTTCCAGGCTTTAAATAATACACCACCCGAGTCAGCATGTCCTCAATACGTACCTTCTCTATAGTAGCTATCCAAACCCACAGCTCTGAGCAGCCACCTCCATACCAACAGAGGGAGTTCAGGCTATTTCTTGCATGCTTAAAATCAAAATTAAGTTATGCTAAAACCACAGCTACCATGGTTAGCTACTGAAGCTTTTAAGAAGCCAACATATTTAAACAGCATCCAAGTTATCTTTTTCCACACATATGTATGTGAATCAAGAATCCCTACAGCGCTGTAAGGGAGATGTAATTTTAAGGTTTAAACCCTATATTCCCCTGCACTAGGCCCATCTCCAGTGACTGGCATCCAAGTGATAGGAAGGCATGTCTTCAATTAAAAAAGTTGAGATCTAGCATATAAAACAATCTGTCTCTCATAATTCACCAGCCTGTTTTATCAGCCCATGCTTGGCATATGTTCCCTTAAGCACCATAACCTGATGTTGTAAATTAGTCATCTGCTGCTGCCTTGGATTATATAAAAGTTTGGATAGGGGTGAAAGGTCTTTAGAGGCTGAGGATAATTCCTTCCTACAACTTCTCCTATCACCTGCATCTTTCCCCTTAAGAACTGTCTTTGGCTAAAAAACAAAAAAAAACAAAGCACTTAAAAGTCTAGCTCAGCTTTTCCCTTTAGATAACAGTCCCCAACTATTGCTTCTCTACACTACATATCCAGGAGTATTTAAATTTCACCAGTTTGTGATCACGCTGCCATTTACAGATGTGCCTTTTTTATTTCTGTTATTTAAACACTTGGTCATTCTGCAGCGAACAAAAGGCATTTAAATGAATTCCAGATGCTGCAAATGGCTTTTCTATTAAAGTAACCTGTACCATTTTAAAGAAGTAAATGAGGATAGCGTCACCATCCATCCTCTGTTACACCAGCCATTTCTCTAGGAAACTCATCTGTGATGCAAGACAGGAAAGGCAGAGTCTATGCCGAGCAAAGAAACTCAGAAGGAATAGTCAGTAAGAATCCCAATGTGTTTCTTGGTGGATAAGCTCTCTGTGAAGGCTTAGTCCTGCACGCTGTCAGGAGGAATACCACAATCGGTGCCAGACAGTCCACATTTTATAGGCAAATCAAGTATATTTAACCCTTGTGCTGGCATTTCCATTCAACCAGACAGTTTGCACGGCCCCATAACCTGGGCTTTCAGTTCTGTGAAACTTGGGAGAGCAGGAAGAGAGAGCTCGTAGCTTACATTCTTGATTAGAAATAAAATTTGCAAATTAATAGTATGATAAAATTGATGAACAATGTTTGCAGCTAGATGAAACAGATGCTTTGGTATTTATTATTAAAGATAACAAGATCTCAAGAGCTCTCATGTCTCAAAGATGTTACAAAAGAAAGGCCTCGTCGATGCTCTGATAGGATAAGGTGACTCTAAGTGTGTACCCTGAGTGAGGCAGCAGGACTTAACACTTCAGAAAACACGGGATAGTTCTTCTGTTGCTGCTAAACAATCATTGCTGGCATTCACATATTTCTTGCCTGATCATTAACCACTGACATAATTAATATGCACTCACAGAAGCCCCAGCACAGTTAGAACATAATCACCTATAGATTTGATTCATGGAAGTGTCTTTTTGGAATAACTAAGATAGATTAGGTTCTTTAAAGTGCCTTGGATACAGAAGCAACAAAAAGCAAGTTGGGAGTTACGAACTGTGGAGGGCTACTAATTAACAACTCAATTAAAAAAGGCAAATTAAAACTTTATGGTTCGTTATCCTTCATTGCTTAATAAATTGTTTTGCTAAGCAAATGATTAAGAACGACTATTCTAGAAAACTGAAATAATACCTGGTTTTCCACAATCTTATAAAAAGTTAATCAAACCCATTTGCAAAATATCCCAGACATACCTCCAGCAGGACTTCATGCCAACAGAAAGATCAGCAGCATAAATGTGCTATATTTTTTCTATTTATAGTCATTTTCCCTAGCCTATTTCATGAATAAGAGAAATAGTTGGCATCTTTCTGATCGCCTTTCTTTCATGTCAGACATTTGTTCAAGTTAAGTAAGAACGAAAATGAAAAATGAAAATAGAATACTGAAAAGATCTATTTTACCTTGAAGACAACAGATATTATTACAAATGTTGTTGAGGTAAGCTGTACACACAGACATATTTGTTAAGAGACTGCAAATGCATGTATGTATGTAATACCTCACTTGCCCCATAAGAATCTATCCCCTTCCTTGGTCTTCACATACTGAAAGCGTTGCTCTAATGAGGGATACAGAGTTTTCAGAACTCAGATATGGCAAAAGATTTAAGATACATTAAAAACCCCAACCCTTCTTACGCATTCTCTTCTACAACAATGCCTGTTAACCAGCTATTTAGCTGCACGTACTGGAGACTTAACAAACTGCAACTATTTACCCTGAGAATTGTCTGATGCTATAAAGCAGTTAAATTGCTATTGTACGATCAAATGACAAATAAAATTTTCCACATAACTTTTCCTGGCTCATAAAATTCAAATTACTGAATACTTAAAAATTACTGGAAAGATGGTCCTTTCCTCTGATTTAAAACAAGTTTTTTAAGAGCTGGACAGGCCTAATTTTCTTTACAGAACACAACAAAATGCTTCCATGACAGAACAGCAGGCTTGGGAGAAGGTAGTACCTACTTTAGTGGAACACAAAAGGGAATTTTATTGGCAAAGTATATGCACATGACACAGGAAACATGAATTTCTCATTCACCACTCAAAAATAATTTTAATGAAGCTAAGTTAATGTATAAGTACTGGGGTTTTATCATCAATAAATTATATTTATATGCTGTCTATCTAGCCAATTCTACTTCTACAGTAACCAGTTGTTTTATTAACAAACATTTCATTTTAATCTTTCTGCCCCTCTTCAATGACTGCAGAGAGACTTACTCAGCAGAAAACAGACATGAATTTCTGCATGAAAGCAGATTATTTAGCAAGACGTGCAACTTACCAGCAAAACCATGGAAACAAATTAATGTGTGTTGCTGACAAAGAGATAAGTTACAGATAGAACTTCATTATAAGATTACACTTCATTATTTCCAGTTGGTAATCTGAAGCTCTGAAGTTTTATTTTTTATTGTGGTTTTGGGTTGGGCTTTTTTTGTTTTGTTTGTGGGGGTTTTTTAGTGATTTCAGGTTTGGTTTTTTTTATTGTTTGTTTGTGTGTTTTTTACAGTTTATTACGCTTTTGATTGTGATCTTACTGGTAACATGATGCTTTTTGGGCAATACCCCTAACAAAGCCTACTCTTACAAGATCTAAAGTGAAAATTTAGTATCAAACCCAGATGGCATTTTCGACATGCTCATTATAGAAACATACCACAGAACTCCACAAGAATTTCCCTTTCAGATCGAGCATCGCTGCTGAGAGAAACAGCTCATTTTCCTGCATACATAGGACTTACAGAATTAAATATTTACATAGCATACCTAAGGACCAAGACAGGTTTCTAAGTAGATAACTGGCAGTTTTACACCCACGAGTACACATGGAAAAAAATATTGCCATACAAGGTCATCTTCAAGTCTGAAACAAAAAAAAAGTGGTTTTGAAAATTAAATGCAAGTTGAGAATAAGGGAAAAAATTGCAGAATTTGCAAGGCAAGGAATGGTTGAAGAAAAGACAATAGAAGGAGAGGAATGAAGAAGGTAAACCAGTCACTGGGAGACGCAGAGGGAAGGAACAGGTAGTATACAATAAGAGAAATCATGTGCATCTATAAAGCTTGCCTGTGTCCTAGTACATCACACTACTGCTTCAACACTTGAGAGGATGTATCTATCTCCTGGCACTATAAAGCAAGCAGGAGTTTTCAAGCTGCCAACCAGGCCCTTTAGAATACCAAGTGTTGATGATCTTCAATTGTGTTGTCCAGATGAGTTTTATTAATCATGGCATTTCAAGGCTCTGGTTTATGATGACAATTATTAACTACAGTAAGGATTTGACTGTTGTGTTATGCCTTTACCTCCCCACTCCGTTGCAAAACACAGATAGACAAACTACAGCTACTCTAAAAGAAGTATTTTAAACCCCACTAAATTAGCATTTAATAAACTTAATTTATCTCATACACTGCAAAATACCTTCCTGTTTTTTGAATATCAGACATTGAAATTGTGAGGGTGAAATAAAGTTAATCCTCACATACCCTCCACAATATATTCCATGACTATGATTTGCACACATCACACATGAATTAAGAGAACTTACACAGAGCACAATAAATCAGTCTTTCAAATGTTCATGTGCATAAAAAGATGGCAAAGTACAGTAAGTTTCGATGTCTTATTTATTGTTTCACTTGACCAAATAGTTGTCTGGGTATGTGCTTTTTTTCACGCCCACATTCTGAACTGCACATAAGCTCCTACAACTGCTCTGTCGGATGGGAAGATCTCCACAGTCCTGCAAAACTAGCAGCCGAGGGGATGATGACTTTTCCCTTTTCACGGCAAGAAAGCAGAACCCCGACAGCCCAGCGCAGAACAATCCTGCTGGCCCCTCGCGCACCGAAGAGCCACGAGCCAAAAGCGCTCACGTTGGTCACCGACACAAATGGAAAGCATCTACAAGGGGAAGACAGAAGCACAGCAGGCTTTAGGCAAGTGCTACCACTCAGCACAGGAAAACGGTTTGCAGGATGCAGTTTGTGTTTCCCAACACCAAAGGTCACTTGACTGTTGTCTATTACTTTATACCACAGCAGTTTATAGGAGGAGGATGTGGGAGATTTCCAGACAGGTTTCTATACATTGGGTATCCTTGAAGTTATGTTAACAGGGCTTATTTAGTGCTGCTCGAGTGGTTTCAGTGATTAACAGCATAATCTCTTCGGTATACTATTGCACTCAGGTTCTGAAGGCACCAAAATAGCAACTCAACTGCACTGTCCTGCCTCGCTAAGCAATTTTATACCACCTCAGTGCAGAATGGTGGACTTTTTTCCTTGCCCAAGGAAAAGATAATTTCCAGACAGATATTTACTGTATGTCTGATATTATATATTATTAACATTATTATATTATTTCAGACAGATTTTTTTTTTGCTTTTTCCGCTGTTCCCTTCCAATCAAGCTTTTATACATTACTTACTGTGAGATGCTAAAAGCTGACAAAGTATTACTGTCTGGAATCCTCCAAATGTATGATCTGAAAAAAAGGAAAAAAACCAAACCACAAAACAAAACAACCCAAACCAAACAAACAAAAACAAGAAGACAACTAAGTAATCTGCCTTCAAAAGCTGTGCAAATACATGTGCTCCAGAAATAGTACAACTTACTCAGCCCTCACTCTTAGCTGTTCCCTCCATCACAAACCAGTTCTGAACTATTTAAGTTCCATTGCCTTAACAGTTTTATCAATTTAAACTCTACAGCTCCCGTTATACTCTGCAATTTACAGATAACTTTTGCTACACTGCTGTCCAGATCCCAAAGCCTACAGCTACCACATTTTCTAACCACTAAAATGCTAATTTTGGTCTGTGGTATCACTGAATCCCTGGGATATATCTACCCCCTGAAAGATAAAGAGCAAAGTATTATTCTTGTGTATTAGTAGTATTAGTACTTATTATCCCCATCCACCATGAGGGCTGAGAGATAACTCAAAAAATCAGCTACTATGAGCCACACTGAATGATGACACTGAGCCAAGTCAGGCAGGAAAGGTTTCTTAACTACGTAAAATGACCACATCTGGAGTACTGTGTTCAGTTCTGGGCTCCCCAGTTCAAGAGGGACAGGGAAATGCTAGAGAGAGTCCAACGGAGGCTACAAAGATGATGAAGGGACTGGGACATCTCTCTGATGAGGAAAGGCTGAGAGCCCTGGTGCTGTTTAGCCTGGAAAAGAGAAGACAGAGAGGATCTCAACCAATGTTTACAAATATCTGAAGGGTGGGTGTCAAGTAGAAGGGGACAGTCTCTTTTCTGTTGTGCCCTGTGATAGGATGAGAGGTAACCTAGCAAGGTAAAACACAGGAAGTTCCACATGAACATGAAAAAAAAACTTCCCTGTGAGAGTGACAGAGCCCTGGAACAGGCTGCCCAGAGAGGCTGTGGACTCTCCCTCCCTGCAGACTTTCAATACCTGCCTGGATCTGTTCCTGTGTGGCCTGCCCTGGGTGTACCTGAGTTGGCAAGGGGGTTGGACTCGATGATCTCCAGGAGTCCCTTCCAACCCCTACAATTCTATGATGGTTCAATTTTCCACAGCAGTTTAGATCTGCTGAGAAGTCAGCTATTTCCCACCTCACCTCAGGATTCTGTCAGATTGCCACACTTTGGTAAGCTTTTCTCTAATGATAGGATTTCTTGGGGTTTTTTTGGAAAAATTCTTACACTTGCATGAAGGAACCCACTGGGGCAAGCAAAGGCCATGCTTCCTGGTTTGGATCCATCACCTTTCGTACGTGTATCTCACATTCACATTGCAAATACATCTTTGAGATGAGAAAGTCCTTTAACTTGCACAAGCTGAAGTCATTTTGATGCTGTATCCCAGCACAGACTTCCTACCAATAGCTATGCTTCCAACTCAAAAGCCTGTTGCTCTGTTTTCCTAGGATAGTTATATTTCCTGTCTAATTGTGGCTTTATCTTAAAACAACCAAAGATGCATTATGCAAATAAGGCCTTTCAAGAATTCACTTTGTGAAACTAAAATAAACTTGAAAGTTTATTGCCTTGCAAATTATTCGTTGCGGCCCTTTAAACAACAGGATACAAACTGCACATAACAAGGCAGCAAGAGAAGAGAAGCAGAGAGTCAAAATCCTGTGATCTATTTTTAAAATCGTATTGGGTGTGATGTCATATTTTGGCAAGTCTGCCACCACACACCACAGGGAAGCCACTCTTCTGTAGATCTGAAGGAAGCTATGGGGTGGCATCAGGGCTACGTAACCGTGGCATACCCACCATGAACAGGTACAAGCAGACACAGGCTCACGCTGCCCTTTCTTCTTTTGCAGCTGTCCAAAGGTCACAAAGTCCCACTGGCATTACGATCCATCAGCAAGGAAGACATGTGGGAGCTGCCCCAAACTATCACACAGACTTTCTAAAAGCACTCGCTCTGTTCTTAAGCTACTCCTAGAATTGTTGAAATCCACCCCACGTAATGAAAATCCACATTAGTCTCTGTTTTCTTTATCATTTTGAGCACAACTTATCCTTAGGTATGAGCAGTGCTGTGGTGTCCAGGATCATCCCACCTACACGTAGATTCTCCCATCCACAGCCTCTTTTCTCAGTTGCAGGTTCCTACTACCTTCATTAGCTGTGCAGTTAAAGGAAGGCCAATTGGCTGCATTAGAAGTTTTTTGTGTCCTCACAGACTATTTCATGGTCTTTCTGTGCACTACCCCAAGATTCCAGGACTTCGAGATCTGCCAGAAATTGATCTCCTTATTCTACTGTTTGGCTATATCCAAAAATACCAATCCCAGAAGAAATGCTGGAGAACATTTGATTCAGCTACAAGATGACCATCCAGGTCTTTCACTGCATCCTAACTCAGTGGAAATCATTAATGACTCCACTGTCCACAGCCTGAGGGGATAAGATCTACCAACCTTCAAGCTATACACACATACACTTCTAATCCATCAAATTAAGGACATCAGTTTTGTGTAATACTATGTACCAATTCGACAGAAATCGAGGTGTATACTGGAGATGTAAGTTAAGCCAGTAAGCAACATGGTCCTACAATTCTACATAATTGTAAATCCGAGTATTAATGTAGTTGCTCCACAGCAGTACAACAGTATCAACAGTTATTCACACACTAACATACTGAGTTTAGTAACACATTGAGTTTTCTCTCAATTTCTTGCCAAACTTCCTTTATCCCTTTGGATTCCACGGGAATTTGCAAAGCAGCATTTGATGCCATTTTTATTATATCCTTTATATTGATTACTTGGAAAGCATCGAATTTCCTACAGAATTAACTTCCCTAAAGCAAAAACATTTTCTACGTGTTCCGTGTTCTGACTCGAAGGAACAATGAAAACAGATCATTTGGGGCCCATCCTCCCCCTGCGTGTCTTTTCTGTTCATTACAGAGAAGTGGCCTCTGCTCTGCCAACAGCCCATGTCAACTCCCGTCTCCCGCTGGGTACATTCTCAAAAGAAAACATTTACAAAAGACCCTGCACTTACCCCATGCTGCCTACTGGGATACAGAAGTTAGATTTGAAGAATTGGAGGTTCACCTTTCTTGACCGCTTTGAAGGCACACCAACTGTACTACCTCCAGAACAAAACACCAAGAAAAAGAAAAATCCCCCTCTTACCAGGCAATGCTGCCAGCGTACTAATGTTGCTGCTCAACGTTTTAGGCTTCCTACCTCTCCCCCACATCCACCACTGGAGTCTCCATTTGGTAAGCTGCTTGAAAGCTTTTTCAAAAGGGAACAATTTTTTAATTATGCTTTTATAGCACACTTTCCAGACAATTAGAAACAATAAATGCTAATTAAAAGCAAAGCGATGATGACTGCGATGTTAAAAAAAAAAAGAAAAAAAAAAGGCAAGTGTAGAAAATCACAAGTCTGGGGTTTTTTAAATAAAAAAAAACCAAAACCAAATACAAATCATACTGGGGTGTGAACCACTAAACCAAATTCGTAAATACATCAAAAGTGTTTCAGAATGAGGACTGGCCATTTACCAATACAAGAGGCTAAAGTCAAAGTGTATCTGTAACTTAGCTCAGCATCCACCCCTCATTCTTTGAACAGTATTCAGTGTTCAAACAGGGGTTCTGAACCAGTTCATGATGTAAATATTTACCACTTCACTACCAGTTCAGAAAATAAACATCACTGTGAAAACCTTTGCAAATCACTGCTACTGCTTCCGTCTTTCCTGTATTTTACCTCTTCTGCCCAAAATTTGGATTTTTCCTTATATTACGGCAGGAAAAAGAATGGACAGAGAGTACATCTGTTTCTGCTTCACTAGAAACACAAATTATGAAAGTTACAATCCTTCAAATGTTTCAGTATCCCTCTCTGAATGTTCTGTAAAGCTATGATAAAGACAGATTAAAAACTATTTAACTTATGAAAAACAGACTAACATGTACAGACTATGAAGTTAAGTCATTAATACAGAAGATTTTGTGCTCATTCATCTCAATTTTCTATTGTAGAGAATCTTTCCCTAAAACGATTGTTTCATTCCAACAGCAAGAGTCTTTTGTTTCTTATTCACCCTTAGCAATCATCATCCTTTTCATGGGATTCACAGCTTTGAAAACAGATCTCTCAAAGCAAAACAGCAATTAAAAACATATACAGATTAAACTCTCAAAAATACAAGAACTGGTTTTCCATCATTTCAACTTGTTTTGCGCGTGCTTTTCTAACAATACGTGAACAGGGAAAAGAAGAGCAGAAGATACTGATCACTTTTAAAACATCAGAAATCATCCTAACTTATATACCAACCCCAAAGACATCTGTTTTTCACTGTGCACTGCGGAAACTGTTGGCTTCTGAAAACAACGATCACTGTGCATAACCTGATACCACTACAATTTTCTTACACTTCGAGGCAGCTATGCTCACCATCACAGTTTCAGAAGACAAAAATCTGTCTCTCAGTTCTATGTTATTCTAATAACAGTATGAAGAGCGAAATCCACTGCACTCTTACTTCATCACCTATGAATAAGAAAAGGCAAGAAGCTCTAGCTAATACATACAGAAAGTAACACCAAGATGACTGCAAATTCAACTCAATTTTTTACAATCCTGAGACAGAAGCAATGAAATACAGCAGGCTACCATTAATTAGACTACTTCAGCATAGCAAAAACATCCTTCTGGCAAAACCTCAGGCTGCAAGAAAGAAATTAATCCTGATCTCAGCAGCCTGTATTTCACGGTATGAAATGCTACAAGTGAATTATTTTGCGCTGCCCTGGAAGGTTGTGCCAGGAAAACACTGAGCATCGGGAAGTACGCAGAACATGTTACGACCCTTCACTAAAATTTACCACCTTCATCCCCTATGTTTTGTATTATCACACCAGTAGCATTTGGTCTTGTTTCCCATTTTGAAAAATACATTTAAGTACCCAAATCCTGCTACCAACAGGACATATATAAAATCCAGTATCTCTCAAGGGTACAGTTCAGTTCAGTGGGTACTGCAAAACTGCAGGAATACCATAGCCTGGAGCTGCTTGTTAGTCTGAAAATAGAGTTGCCAAGAAAGCGTTTAAAAGATTAAATATCAGGAGAAACAAACCACGCTTTTCAATAAAGTGCATTTCAGTGTAATAGTACGACAGGTATGAAAACTCTCCAGAGCAGGGTTAATAACAGATTTTATGGAAGCGGTTAATTAAGAGGTCAGCAATATCCTAGTCCATTTACACAGCCTTTATGGACAGATCTTGTTTAAGGAAAAGAGCAAATTACACACTTTAAAAAAAAAAAAAAAAAAAGGCATTGAATCTCTTAACGTCACTTTCTAAGTCACTGCACCGAGTCCAGCTAGGATGAAGTTCACTTTCCCCATAGCAGCCCACGTGCTGTTGTGCTTTAGGTGTGTGGCTGACACAGTCCCGGTAACACAGCAGTGTTCTGGCTGCTGCTCAACAGAGCTGGTGCAGCACCAAGGCCTTGGCTCTTCCTCGTGCTGCCCCTCTTGCAAATAGGCTGAGGGTGGGCAGAACAGACGGGGAGGGGACACAGCCCGACAGCTGACCTGGCCTCAGCAGAGGGACATTCCATGCCACAGAATGTCACAGTCAGCAGTAAGAACTGGAGGCAGAGGAAGGAAGGGGGTGGGATGTAGTGTACCGCTTCATTTTTGGTTTGCGTTTGGGTTTTGGGTTTTTTTTCTCTGTCCTTCTGTTATTAAACTGTCTTGTTTCAACTCACAGGTTTTCTTGCTTCTGCTCTTTCGATTCTCTTTCCCCAACCCACTGCAGAGAGAGAGTGAACAAGCAGTTGTGTGGGTGCTGAGCTGCTGGCTAGGGTGAGCCCACCACAGCTGTTTTGTGCTAAACACAGTTTGTGCCAGTCAAACAGTGATTTCTGTGGAGAAAACCAGCAAATACCTCATGGTATAACTTGACCATTAATTGAGAACGGATCATGTCATTGCTGGAGAAAAGGCAGAACTTAATCCATCTGAAACCAAGGAGAAAAGCTGAGCTCAGTGGGCTGCAATTCCTCCTGTGAATTTACTGCGGATGGAGGGTTACTGGAAAAAGCCTCTGTTCCAAAAAATTCAAACCATCTGCAGCCAGAGACAAAACACCACACAGCACATCACCAGAGCAGCTAAAAAGCATGTTCTAATACTACATACACTACAGAACTCTTTTTTATTTCAGTTACATTCAGTGGAAGTATGTCAATGAGTAACTGTTAGCTCTTCATTCGAGAGGAATGCTGCAACCTGCTCCAGCCAGATGAAGGTTTAAACCCTTTCTTGGCTCTATGCACATGGAAAGTCCCATTGATCTCAAAATAATGAGCACCAAGAAGAAGTGCTATCAGCAGCATACACTTAAATCATTCTCTAAGAATTGTGAATACTTGATAAGTTTAGCAGAGTTGCAACCAGGGGAAAAAAAACTTTGCAGCATCTTCCATGATTCTTACCTGTGCTCTCCCCTTACTACATTTAGGAAATCAAAGTGTTTTAATAGAAACCAGCAAAGATGGGAAATTGAGCGCAACTCTTAAGAAAAAGCCTAGAAGGCTAATGAACCATTATGGTAAAAGCTGAATAAGCTGAGATCGTGAAAAGAAATTGGAGGTGTATTTTAGATATGCATGAAGACGATCAAAAAGCCATTCTGCATAGATTGCTATGTGCAAGTAGGGCACTTTGTTTAATCCTACCCAGCTATACAACTTAAATGAAACAAACCTTTAACTTGACTTTCAAAAGCATTGAGCATTTTAGGAGCTGCCTTGAAGTCAGCCAAATAACGTTCCTGGAGCTATTTCAAGATAATTTTTAAAAGCTAACAGTTTCAGTTATTAGAAAACTAAGCTCAGCTATTTCCTCAGGGGAAAAGAGCAAAAAATAAAACTTTTTATGGTCGAGTCAAGTAAAATGAAGGGGTTTATTACAGATATTGAAGCAGCTGCTTAAAAGAGGCTACGTCCAGGGAGTCTTCATCTCAAGACCTGAAGTTTCCCCACTCACACACATATCACATGGAAGTTCAGCTATTGCCGTCAAGATTTATAATGATGATCTTAATTCTGAAAAAGAGACTGGCAGAACCAGTGTTTGTAAACCATTACAGACCCTATTCTCCAAACACATGAACTGAACTCAGACTACTCACATACGTAAAAATAAACCACAGATGTACTTCTAAGATCAGGGCCTGACTGACCCACAAGTAATAAAAGGAACTGAGGTATCTAAAAGCTCCTTTGGATCTCCTCTAAGTGCCTGAACCTACAGAAAATAAAAGACATTGAAACAGGAATAAACCAGGGTCTTGCTGGAAGAAAGTGAAGTAGTAAAAAAACCCAATGGAACAAACCCACACCAAACAACCAAAACAAACAAAAAAGAACAGAAAAAAAGTTTATCCAATCATTACCCAGAAAGGACTGCTAGTATTTCCTTACCTCGGTATGGTGGAATAACAAAGGCTCTTTGAAACACGTTATCAAGAAAATTCTAGAAGTTTAATGATTATGTTTTCATTAGTTTCTCCTATACACCACCAAATGAGGAAACAAAGTTTCCATGAAAAAAATAGGAATGTTTGTAAAGCACAGAACAAGCACCAATGATTAAATTTTGCTTTTGAGAAATTGAATCTCAAGACGTACATATTTTTTGTTAAAGAAATGAATGGCACATATTGGATCTTGAAATAGAATTAGCAAATGTTTTATAAAATTAATCATTTAGAAGAACTGAAATCAGGTGCAATCCAAATTAAATGCCTAAGAAAAGTTAAGGTTCAGAAATGTGCCGAAGACAACACAAATGTTTGCCTGCTGATCCAAACCTTAAGATTAGAGCAGTTAAGAAAAAATGACCATTCTGGAGGAAAATGAGATCGTATGAATACCTTGTTTCTAGCCTGTATATTTATTAAATTGTTTATTAAAGTTTCTAGCTGTTATTACAATATAACAAAAAAAAAAAGGGGGGGGGGGAACCCCCAAAACCAAAAACCCACACCACCAATTTTAGATACCAATTATTTATTGTATTGCCTGAATACAAGGGAACCTGTTTCTTATGCAACTGTTTCTTAATTCTGTAGGGATAGGGGTTAAAATTAAAAGCAGCT
The DNA here is from genome assembly GCA_025331215.1 of Actenoides lindsayi. NCBI lineage: Eukaryota > Metazoa > Chordata > Aves > Coraciiformes > Alcedinidae > Actenoides > Actenoides lindsayi. The sequence goes on from WTSP01009962.1 coordinate 24,090, forward strand.
TCTAGGTCAAGGTAATATCTTTGGTTAAACACATATACAGCTGAATAAACTATGCAAGCTTTTTAAACAGAACCTTCCACAATACTGAAATAAGATTCAGCAACTTTCAAAGCTGCTTCCAAAGATAAACACAAGTTCAGAAAAACTGCTTAGCATTTATATAGATACCTATCAGTTTGACCACCTTGAAAAGAAATGTTGGTACCTATGGAGCACGAGTTGTTGGTGTACCCTCCTAACGTGCATCTATTTGTCATTTAGCCTATAGAAATCAGCAATTTCACCCCTTTCAACTCGGACATGAGTCATTTGATTCTGTAACTAAATAAAGTAGGATATAATGTACCATGCAACATAGCAGAGGCAAGAAAATGAGTGTGTGCTTTCATTTGCTTCAGTATCACTCCCGAAGCAAATGGAAGCGCGCTATCGTTGCGGAACAGTTTGTACGCCGTGCTACACCAGGCTTCACAACTGCCATTGCCAGTGACTAATTCAGAAACAACGTTTTAAGTAGCTGAAGGTCTTACAGTGAAATGATCATTTTTAAGAGTGAAATTTCATTCTTACACACCACTCATACACCTTTATCAGTGTGGAACAGCAGTCATCCAGTGGTCTCACCGGTTAAACCATATTGTATATTCTTTTAAAAATCTCCAGAGAGACCCCAAAGCCTCATTTCTTATTTATAAGTCTGGAGCTGGAATTTGAGTGAACATGAGCCAGAGTATCTGCCTGTACAGAAGATAACTAATACTCAGTTTAGAGTTTATAAATGCAACAAATGACTAGAGACTTGAGATACTCCAGTGTTAGTGAGAAAGGTCAGAACTGTCTTTTAATAGCCCTAATAAATTTAAGATCAGAAAATAACTCACCAAGTTTAAAAAACAAGAGTTTGATTGAATGTAGCAATTGATTAGCTACAAAAATTTCAGATCTTAGCATGCCACCATATTTTAGTATGTAAATCATATCAAGATAGTGCCAACTATCAAACAGGTAACAGCAACAACTAAAGGAAACTCAAGCATGGCTTCTTCGGACCAGTGTCCCAGACAGCTCGTCTGGTAACAGGGAGCATCTTTTTCAGAAGCGGTTCCAAATTTAGCAGAGTCTTCTGTTTCCTGTTTCAACATCAAGAACTAGAAGTAGGCAGCGAAACCGGGGTAGGCAGAGGGGTAGACAGGTGACCAAGCCATTCTTCTGCAGGGAGGGGACACACACTATTGCAAATACCCTGTGCCAAAGAGGTGTCCTTGCAATCCGTTTAAGCCGAACGGCAGCAGCAGAGAAGTGCAAAGGTATACAAGCTGAGAGGAAAGCTGGAAGCTATCTAGATACCTCGCCATACACACCACATTAAGTGATCATCAGTAACAAGCAGGACAAAGTCCATAAGGACTTAATGGGGCATTAAAGCATTAATACGGCTCCTCAACACACACACACACACACACACACACACACACACACCCCCAAGCTTGTATGCAAAAAGGTCCCTTAGTATCTCAGAACTGCTTTAACATTTCCACCCCTGATTTGCATTTGCACCTTCTGAGCGTGCAATAGGAGCCCAGGGAGCGGGCTGAATGCTGAGGATGTCTTCATCCGAAGGAACCCGAGAAACTGTTCCATTCGAACTGAGAGGTGGAGTTTGCACCATCCTCATTTTCCACTCACAACTCCCTGTGCTACATCTCAATATTAAAAGCCTTCTAGACAGAATGCCTGAGACTGAATACGCAAGAGAGCAGCAATGCATTTTCCACCCCATTCATTCATAAGGTGTAGTGTGTATGGACACTGTTTACCATCTTTATGCTTTTCCCTGAAAAATGATAATGTGTCTGATCATGCAAAAAGTTGGGTTCATCTTCAACACACACAGATATATATATACATTTTCTGCAAATATCCTCTTCAAGTGCATGCTTACTATGTTATGCTGGAGACTTGCAGAAACCAGCAGATAAGATACTACAAAGTACTTGTGAGTTCGACAACAGCTCACCAGGGAATCCAGAGTGCTACTGTAATCCTCTCATCCTAAATGTGAAACACAATGTCTTCCAAACCAAAAGGGTTGCAGTCAGGCTATTGGAAAACCAAACTGAAATTGGAGATTCTAAACTCCAGATGTAGCCCCAAGAGTGGGAACAGAAAAGACTGGGAAATGCAGAATAAAGCGAGATATAAAGACTTGCAGACAATTTATGACCTGAAGACAAATGCATAAAAATGACAAAATGGGACCCAAATGGAAGAAAAAGCCTAAGAATTAATGCACAGCAATATCTATGGAAGTGACATTAACGTTCTTTGAAAGATTTTGAGTTATCTATCTCAAAGACAATAAAATTCACAATTACGACCTACTATATGAATGCCACCCTTCAGTGTTTTTCTTACAAAGTTTTACTTACACATAAAATATGAGACGGAGCATCCTGAAGAATTTAGCAACAGACAGAATCCGAGATGAGTTTGTGTTTTACAGTGACAATGACATATCAGCTTGATTATCAACAGTTTTAGTGACACTGCAGATTAGATCTACATTATAATACAATGTATATGAGCATGTAACTCTAAATTCCCAGATAGAACCTACATTCCTCTAACCATTTTAAGATGCCGCACAGTAAAGTATTAAGCACAGATAACAAATGTATAAGTAACTGTTCATTCATCAGTTTTATGTTACCACAATTTACTTAAAAGACCTTTACTCGATTAAGAGAAATCCTAATTAAAAAAACTTTCTTTTTCTCTGTAGTATACAGATGTTTATTCAAACTTGAAGTGTCTCTTCTAGAGCTTCAGAGGGCTTTTCAGAAGCAGCACTCTGTTTCTTCCCAAGCAGGTATTCTACATTAAGGCAGTAATTTTTATTGATCTGCCTAATTGTTCTAACTGCTGTTTGCTGTCAAGCAAAAATTCCTGTTAAGCATAATCCCATATAATGAATGAGCCTGGCCTGGGAAGAAAGTGACTCCAAGTTTGGTATGCAACTGATTTGGATCAAGCACTTCAAAACTCCTATGCCGTATTTCGAAAGACCCGTACATGATTTTCAACTGAATAGCCTTTTTATGATGTTTCAAATCCTATGGGGTCATTAACTCAACTCTTAGAAAGTGTTTTTCAGAATAAATTGTTGCATGCTGTCCTCAAAGCTTGAATCCAACTGAAAATCTTTAGACCTCTTTTGACTTTATGCTTCGGGATCAACGTTAAGCTTCTGCATCAAGCACACGACATACTCATGTAGCTTTAGGTTTTTTAAGGAGCATCAGTCACTCAAAATCACACCAGTTAGAAAGCATCACAGGTATCTTAGCCCAGATGTGCAAAGGAATAAACCTTCACATTTATGTGGAATTGTAGGCGGCAGTGCGTCTTGCAATGCGAGGGATTACTCTTGACAATGCAGCCACTGATGTTATATGTAATTTAAGATTGCCATTATTAGTCAACTCGATTGCTCTGAGTAATCCCATCTGACCTACTTAAGAGTAAAAGAAAAGTGAGAGAATACAAAAAAGATTTTCAAATATTCCCCTCAGGTTTTTTGCTCACTTCCTGATGCTCCCTTTTCCACTGCTGTGTTTGATTAAAAGCATTCCCTTCCATGACAGGACTACAGGAATTTGCAACAATACCATCAGCACTAAAGTTCCACCTGCAGATGCCAGTTACAGAGCAGACCCCAGTTTCCTGTAGGGCCCCATACCTGAACAGGAAATGAGACAGCTATTGAATAGCATATGAAGAACGAGAAGAGCAGAAAAGGTCTGACCCAACCACATCAATAAACAACAGTGATGTGTACATCTGATCAATCTCACTTAACTGTAGCTTTGGCAACTTCCAGCAGTTGCTAAGCAAATTTCATGTAATCTACACTCCTGGACACACACGCATGCAACATGACTGATGACTTTTTTTTTCCACTGTATTGAGACTTTAGAGTCCCCCAGTAAGCTGCAATCTCTATTAATCTTACCAGTCTTAAAGCACTCACCAGTGAGGAGACTGATCAGCTATCTGATTCCAAGTGACGATCTTTCCTGCCATGAGAATCAGTGGGAGCTGCCACCATCAAGTGAATCAACTGACTAATTGATAAGTACTTATCTATATCACAGTTCTGGACTAAGCACTAATAAATTCATACACAGACTTTTTCCAGTGCCCAGACTGCTAGTATGCTCTCCACATGGAAATCTAGGCATGGTTTGTGACTGCAAAAATACAGGGTATACATGATAATGTATAAAAAGGAGCTTTGCCCCCCCCACAGTGGATGGAGCTGATGCCCTGTGGGTTTTTTCATTGCATCCAGGACCCTACCCATAATGCAGATCTCTTCTGCACGTTATCTCATTCAACATACCGTTTCCAACCACTGCAGTTCAAGCAAATCCCTCAAGCGAATGGATAATAAATGGTTCTCTCAAAACCATTTACAGAAGAGTGTTAATACTATGTATTTAAGCCTCATTTAATACACTGAAATGTAAACAAGATGACTTACTGGATGGCAACAGAATGCTAACTTCCTTGCTTCAACAAAGTTCATTCAGTATGTGCAAGCATACAAGACAAGAAAATTTAATTTGAAGAGCTAACTGCCATCCTACTGATAACAAGTGGAAAGATGTTAAAAATTACTTTTATTCTTGAGCTAAGAAGAAATGTGGAACAAAAGAAGCAGTGTTTCCAAGTAAGTATAAGCACAAATTAAGGATCAGATGATGCCCATGCAGACGCAAAGAAAGCCTACAGATCGGGCAATACCTCCAAGTACCTTCAGCAAGAAGTCTAAGGGCTTTTAAGTTCATCCAAAGTACCTGGTTTCTGTCATCTGTCCTTATCCCCACACTTAGGCAAAATAGTGCAAAAAAAACCCTGAATCGTTTTCTCCAAAGGTCCAGTACTTATTTAGCTTATGGTAGCTGTTGCTATACCTCCAGAATTAGACAAATGAAGTGGAGTAACGAAAACAAAGTGTTAGATCTTTGTATATGCTTACTCAGTGTCAGTCTGGCAGGCTTAGTCTTGATACCAACAACATAGGAGGGGAAAACAAGAACACTGTAAGTGGATAATGAATGGGAGGGCACGTTAGACTGATTATCCCTCCCATGGGATTAAACTGTCATTTAAAAGTGACAGTTGAAATGTCTCAGTGTTGTACTGCTATGCCATTTAGCCCACTTGAGCACTGGATGTTGAGCATATAAAACGTGCAGGGCAACCTGCTCTCCATTTCTGTTTATTGCTTTCTTGCATTATGTAAATATTGAGTACGAGCTCTTCTACCAATAGACTCAGTGCTGCCCCAGAACTCATCTGAGGCCGACTCAGCACGCAGTTCATACGATATGCCCATGCTGCTGTCAACAGGCAAATCCAGAGGTGTGACAGATGTTTGAAGACATCAGTAGTTATCATGAAATTCCAGCTGGCTGCTCAATGGAAATAAGCCTGTTTCTTTTGCTACAAAGACACTCGTGGGCACGCTGCTTGCTTAAAAGAAACACACAGTTCATAATTAAGATACTGGGATCTTTTGCAGAGTGTTCATGTGGGGAACAGAATCTCTAGAACAGGGTGGTCATGCTGTTAGGGATAGATATCTCTCTCACGAGGGGCCTTGCAAAGGCATCTTCAGCTGGATCAGGTGGGACTGCCCAAGCTATTGTCCTGATGAATTCTTACACTCCAGCTGGCCTGTGCTCCAACAGGAGCATCCCAGCATCTGAACGACCATTGCTGTTAGATCTTAAACTATCTACAAAACCTCTCCGAATTACTGTAACCAATCTTTATGTCCATTCCTGCATCTGCAAGAACACTTTCTAGTAGCTATTTAAAGTTACCAGTGTACAGGATGTTAAATTCTACAGGGAGAATCACATATGGGAGTTTCTGAGACTGCCACATGCTCTGCCCAGAAAGTTATTACCACATCTTCAGCTTGAAGGCAGCACCTACTAACTGGTTTCCGTGGACAATACAAGCCACGAAGGACCATCCAAATTCCTCACCTGAAGAGTTCTTTTAACACGTAGTGAAGGTTTGCTGTGAAGGTGGCTGTATGGGTTCAGTCATCTTGTCCCAGTGGTTTCCAGCCCAGCCACTGTTTCTTTTTCATGAAGACCACAGTGGGGATTCCTGGAGCACGGAGGGAAATGATGACTATGTGTGTGCAGATAGGCACAGCTCTAATGCACCATATGGCAAACAGGAACTTCATCTGTACATCATAATCACACCTTGAACCCAAAGATCTTACCACACCTTTTCCTAGATTAAAATAATAATTACAAAACACAGCTTTAAAAAGAATTACCACAGTGATTACGTAATAAAATCCTTTTTTCTTCTTGAACGCATACAATGGCTAGGAAGCTGCCTGTGGCTTTCAGAGTTTGTTTGGGCTTTTTTTTTTTTCAGAAGTGTGCATCACACACTCTTTTTCACACAGCTTAAAAGATTTTTGCTACCCCTAAAAATATTAATCTCAGAAGAGTAAATCTGAATATATCAATGTCCAGTCCAGAAGAATATCAAATGAAAACACTGCATACAGGAGTGTGAGATGACCACTTCTCATCCAGCTGCCTTATGACTTATTAGCTGTATCTGTCCCTATCTGAATAACAGCAAGGCATATGCTACAGATAAATGTTAGCATTTTCCTCTTTTATGGTTTTTAGTCTCATATTCTACAGGAAAAAAAAAAAAAAAAAAGAAACAAAACCCACTTGTCTTCAGGCAGTCACAATCACCTCTCTAATTCTATAAATATCCCCTGCACAATAACTCATAGCGTATATAAAAGCAATGACAAGGTCACTTACTATGAACAATTCATGATCAGTTACCCTGGCAACAGAAATGTGTGGCAACAAGGGAAAAAGGCACAGTAAAAAATTATAGGATGTTTCCATTATGTAAGTGACTCCTGTGATTTCTCCAGAAGGGTTTACCTAAAAAGTCTCAGACTCCAGATGTTTCTCAGTTTCTCCAGTTTCAGACCAGTAGGAACTTCTCTTGTTTCAGTGCTTACTGTAAACTGATGCTCACGTAAGTGAAAAGAAATCCAAACGTATGACTGATAAGGGATTTAATTCTATTTTAAACAACGTCGTCTCAAAATCTAGCATAAATTTGATCCATCTCTGTGGAAAAGTGTCTCCTCAGAAGTCAGAATTCCTAGTTAGCATTCACTGCTAGTTACAAGTCATATACAGTTCACTCTCCATTGGTATTTCCTATTTTGTCAACTTCTGATCAAAAATCAATCACCAATTTGCATGTCACAATGGTTTTCAAGTTTTAAATAGGACTTATGCAATTAATGTATTGCTTTAGACCTTAAAAATTTACTTTGACTGAAGTCTCAGCAGAATCACCAGTCTCCTGGAAAGCCCGTGGTGCTGGACTGCCTTTTCCACTCTGAATCCATCTCTAAAGATGATGTGAGCTCTGGCAGCAGAGATTTTATCACAAGAGTAGGTAGTCAGTATTTCAGTGATGAAAACTCAATCTTGACAAGCACTTAACCAGCAATAATCATGCTTCTTCTGGATGGTATAATCAAACCAGTTTCCATAGCAAGTATGCAGGCTTCTTGCTATATCAGAACGGGAACAGTGATCTTGGGAATGCTCAGTTGCTCCCAGTCTATGTACAGAAGAATAAACGCCAAGATAACCACAGCCCAATCACATCCTTCACTGCAAAAAGGTTTCAGCAGTACCTCAGAAATGAGAAGCAGCAATAAAGTAGTAAAGACCACAGTTAGAATCCACAGATGAGTCACTGTTACAGTGCTGTAAAATCCCCTCTTCTGTATTTGAGAAAAGTTAATCATGAATCCATCACTAGCATAAATAAAGCACCATGGTCCTTGCAAATCGTGAATAAAGAGTTTTAAGCCTCTGTCAACAACCAGCACCTTTTTGTGGTGCCCCTCTCCAGCTGCCTCCAGGTCAACTATCAGACTGAAATGTGGCACTGCAAACAAATGGCAAAGAAGAATTTCGCCACTATTGCTTCTCAGTGGCTTGTTGGCAATTTTTAAGATGCTATTAGAGTAACGTGTTTCTAAGCACTGTCCCTCAAATTTGATCAGAGATCTATAACTGTGTAGTAGGAGAGCTCTCTATACAGGATCAATTTACAGAAAGATGCCTAAAGAAAAGGAAAAACTGACAGAGCAAAAATGCTGAGAGAGAAAATAGCTATACACACAGAGGTTAAGCTATTTGAGGTCCTAAAAGACAGAGGATAGGACCCAGGCAACACAAAATACCTATAGCGAGAGGTAACCACAACTTTCACTATTCTGAAATGAAATTAAGCAAAATCAAATCTGTTGCTAAAGGCAGAAAAAAGCATAATGAATCACACCTTGCAAAAAGAAAAATGCATCAAAACCAGAAATGGCTTCACGTTTATTTTTCCCTGCTTGTTTAATTTGGAATGATTAGACTAATGTTCAGAAAAACAAAAAACACAGAAATTGTTACTTCAAATCCAAAACAAATGTTAGATGATTTACTGTTACGACAGCATTAAATCATTAAATGACACTATTAAAGCTGCACCAGTTGTGCTAAATGGTTAATTAAATTATAAGAGCATGCATAATGAGATGTAGCAAAAGTAGTAAAACTACTTGGGATGAAACTCTGAGAGCACAGTCTCAGTGTTTGCTTTTTTGAAGTACATTTAAACTGAAGATCCACATCAAAAATCAAATGCAGCCATTTTGATTATTTCCTACTAATATTTAATTTGATAACAGATGCTTTGTGACAGAACTGCCTCTGCAATTTCCAGAGAGGTTTTACAGTTTAAAGACAGAACAAAACATAAAGAGAACAGAAAAACAAAAGGCAAAGGCAGTAACTTAATCCCTAAACATCCACTAACCATCTGAGCTCCTATGTTGTTCTCAAAGTTGTTCTGTTTCCAAGAGCTTATACAACCAACAACCTTGTCCAAAGTAAGAATGCTAGGGCAGTATTAAACTTTTCAACAGCAAATTTCCTCCCCTCCTTGTTCAGAACAATGTTCCTGAATGTCACAATTAACAAGATCAGTAAGATTACTTATTTTATGATCTTCATAAAGTGTGAAACTGCCCAAGTCTCTGTAATAGAGCAGCAGTTATAGAACTGCATTGTTGATCCTTTGTATTTCAGACAGAAGAGACCGATCTATGGAACAAGAACTGCCAAAAAATTCTACAGTAATCTCCTAAAAAACTGTGAACCTAGAAGGAAGAGGAAGAAACTCCTTTAAAATCAGTATTTACTACATTTTAAGTCAATGTCATGTTTAGGAAAGACCTGACTCTTGACTCTCAAACTCCTGAGAAAGACTAGAACTATTAGTTCGTCATACTTCAGTTTGCAAGATTTGCTAAGTCTCTGCATCTCCTATCAGAGATGCCCACACTTTCACATCAGAAAAGGAAATTCCTAAAAATAGGCTTGTTTTTCCAGAAGACAAAACAGAAGGGGAGAAAAGCCTTCAAATTGGCTGCTAGCCTCCTTTTTTTTTTTTCTCTTTCTTTCTTTCTTATTCTCCTAAAATGCTCCTTTGACAGTATATAATTACAAGGACTTGATATCTAGACCATGTCTGGCCCTTTTGAGTATCTCTATCGAAATGAGAGCAAGCCCATGAAATTTGAAAATTACCTTCTACGTCTTTTACCAAATTAAATCATCAGAAAAATGTATCAGACCTGTTCAGTCAGAAGATTATAAAAAATAGCTTTGGTCTTCAACTGTGGAAGGAGATGAGAGTTTCATCTCCCTCTACTTCATGATTTTTTTAACCATCTAGTGCTTCATCAAATATCTATAAATGCAAATTCTCTCCTGTTCTTTCCAAACTCTTTAATACGAGATAAAAGTTACTTAGCTACTATAAACTGCATTTTCTCTGTCAAAAAAAAGGAAAAAACAACCAACAACAACAACAAAAACAAAAAAACAACAACAACAACAAAAAAAACCCTCAAAAAACAAACCAAAGGAAAGAACACACATTTTCAATTATTTACTACCCTTGGAAAGGGAAGCATAAGCTAATATATATTTTATTCCATAACTATTTTTTCTTCTATTAAACAATGTTTCTGAAATAATCCAACATCAAAACGAAGCCAAAGTACTGCAGTCAACAAACCAAATCAGTCTCTCTCCTCTCTTTTCTCAAGCATCTCAAATGTCAGCCCTGGGTCCATAATTAACAGAGAATTCTACAGTACAAGAAAGGTTCAGTTTTGCTTTTATGTATCAATGCACATAGGCCTAAAGCCACATTACAGATACTGCCTTCAAAATTTTGAAGCATGTAAGGAACATCTAAATCTTTCTTCTTTTGTCTTCAAAATACCGGGGAAATATTTTCCATAGACACTGTTCTTTGTCATGCTAAAAAGCCATCCCGGTCAATAGGTTCTCGCAGCGCGAGGTATTTGCAGCATTACAGCAGACTTCACACTGCTAGAAAGCCACGCTGGAAACATATCACAAAACACGCAATCATCTGTCACTATAAGTTATCCAATTGTAACTACAGGGGGTATTTTTAAGCAGTCAGAATGTAATTGCCCGCTTGGAATTCTGCCAAGACACTGGAGCTAATTATTTTTTAAGGATGAATTTCGTGCTTGCATGAAAGCTGATGGATCAATAGCAAAAGAAGATGAAGTCAGTTTATTCACAGAGTAGGTATGGTGCTGGCTGGGGTGATGCAAAGCTCCCTGCTGCGCCCTGACAATACACCATTTTCCGACAATGGGAGGGGGATGCACATTAGAGCCAGGCTGTTCAACAACCTCCCTTTTAACAGAAACTACCAGCCATGAGCATCAGCACGTGTACCTATCCGCCCAGACCCAAGCAGTCAGCAAACTACTGTCTTTCGGCCAGAAACTACGGCCTCGTCCTGCCAGGATTCAAACGGGTCACTTATATTCCTAACACGAATAATAAATTAATGGGAGAATACTGAATTTTACATGTCTGAACTACTCATTTAGTGCTAAGGACACTGCTAACAATAGTATGTCAAACAGACTGAACTAGCCTGTATTGCCTTACTGATCAAGAGGTACAAACAGTTGCTAAGATTTCTCTGCTGGCTGCTAAATATTTTAACAGCCTGAGTATCAGAAGGAAGAACTAATTCTGCTCTCAGTTGAGTAACATTATGGCCCAGAAATACAAACTGTGCACGGGATGCACCTACCCTTTGTATCGTGATTTACTGACTGTTCCACAAGAGTCTGACTGACACTATGAAGCAAAGGCAAAAATTAAGTTTCCAAGTTCCAAGGAAAAAAGGATAAAATAGCAGGTGCAGATTGTGGTTTAGCATCACTGTCTGTCATGCCACTCCACAGGCACCTGCAGTGTGTGTTCTTTGGAGAAGATAAGGGCTCCTCCTTATTAAACAGTATGAAACTGTATTAAACGGTAAAACCAAAACACTTAGTAAAATACTCCGTAATACTAAAAGGAGGCAAAGAAACAGCAAAAAAATTGCTGTATGAAAGGAAAACAAAACTTTAAAACACAGGTATGTGGCATATGCATACACACTCCATCAGATACCAGATGCATGGGCAGGACAGGTCAGACAAACAAAACCAAAAGCAACATTTTAAGATGCTGAAAAAAAACGTTGTATTGTTTGAGTTGTAGACTGAGAAAGCTTTCTAGTTTGAAAAAACTTTTAAGTGCTTTGAAGAAAATATATTATACAGCCGTATATTACAGCAAGGATTATACAACAGTGAAATGTTTTCAAATAAATATATTCTCTGAATAAGTTATAGAAAAATAATCAGAACTGGGTTTTTTCCTGTTACAGAAATAACATGAACAGAAAGACCTTCAAAGCTAAATCAAGGAGAAAAGATGAAATAACAAATGCTAAATATCAGAACAAGCTTGCACGCTTTGTTCTAAAATGCAATGTTACAATTCTTCTACATTAGAACCAAGAAGAGAATCTAGGAAGTGACATTGAATAAAATAAAACTGACTGTACAAAGCAGAACCATATGGACAACAAACATTGTGATTAACAAGGTTTAAATTCAGTATCTTTACGGTCACTGCACTGACCTCAACTGCTCAAAGACAAGGCATAAATAAGTGACAGCATTCTTCATCCACTGTGAAGAAAATCAGCAAGATGGAACCATGAAAGAAATTTTGCAAGTGGCTAATGTAACTAGACAGCAGCCAAATATTAACAGTTATGACTCCTGCCTTGGATGGGATTTCTGGATGGAAATTAGAGGCAATATAGCCAAATATATTACTGATGTAGCACATCCCTCCTGCAGCTTGTGCTTGAGATTCATGCCTGCCATGCAGGGCTCAGGGATCTATTTCTAGAACCTTCAAAACCAGCTGTGCAACTTCACAATCACTCCCCCTACAAGATCAGGGAGTTGGTAATGTTTCCTTGCTCTGTGAAAACCATGTTTTGTCACTAGTTAAAGGAGAGAATTTAGAGACTCCTGATGGAGTTTTCCCTCTCTCAGACGGAGACACGGCACTGACAGAAAAGCAGCACAGAGCTCTTTCCTCGTTAGTTCTGGGCCTGGTACAAAGTGCTGACACATTTTCAGACAACTACCAAGAACCCACTGCACTCTGGTTTTGATTTTCTCAGGATTCAACTGCCGCCCTTTCCCCTGCACCACTGCCTTTGCAGTGACAAGGTATGGCATGAGCACCACGTCAGAGATGACAACGGACCTAAGCTGGAGTAACTTGGTACCCATTTCTCACCCAATTCCAGAGAATTAAACATGCAAGAGTGGAAGAGCTGCAGGCCTGCTCACTGTTTCTTTTATAGCCTCTTAACTCTGGCACTAACACTTTTCACCAGGGCAGACAGTGCTGTTCTCCCATCACAATGCTGAAAACACCACCGTACCCATGCAGTGTAGGATGGCAAAGAAATAGAATTATCCAGTTTTGATATTCAATAGCAAAAGGGAGAGAAAAGAAGAAAAATTCCCATCTTCAACCTATAAAACAATCCAATATTGCCATTGGAGAATCTGTGAGATTTTCATCCAGATTTTATTTCTGATGTGTTTTACAGCTGGCAGTCACAGATACATCAGTCATTTATGTGACCTGCGTACCCAATTATAGTTCCATAGAGCCCAAGACCCAGTGCAGATGAATGTGCAAGAGAGAAAACTCCTCCCCACTGTCAGAGTTTATTTGGTGAGCTGTGCCCCTCTGCCCCGCTACCGAAAGCAGGGCACAGGCACCCAGTACACGGGACTATCGCGGAAGAAAGCTGAGCTAAGGGCACAAACACTTCACACCCAACAGAACTGTGTGTCTGCACCATGGACAGCAGCAGTGTCCTGGGGAGCTCTTCCTAACCTCTGCCTTTTGAATAGGTAGGCTCAGGAGAAAACACACCACAGAGAAATAAAACCGAGAACACAGCCCAGCTGGGTAATGCCCCATAGATGCCTTCAAAGAGTGGAGGGAAACCCAATACGTCTGCTGTAGTTGTTCAAGAGCTAAACAAATGATTCTGGAAAGCTCAAATTAATTCAGAATCAAAATAATACAGGCCAGATTTAACCACTGTAAGCTCGCTCTTCTCTTTCTGGGCTGCAGCTTTGAGAATCTTTAATATAAACCCGAGCAGTCACAGTTAATCAAGGTTCATTTACTGTACACCTCATGTAACACCAAAAAAAAAACCCCGAACAGCATGCAGCAGCTTTTCTTTCACATTTCTTACTTTCTTTCCACTTCTGAAAAACTAATAGACAGGTTGTCTGTGCATTGCAACCGCACATGACTATTCAAACAGCACCAATGTTTCCAGTAGCAACTGCTGCCCAACCTGTACTACCCAGTACCTTTCTAAAGCAGGTCAAGATACAGTCATCATCTCAACTAATTTATCTTTCTTCTCATAAAAGGCTTTGTCCAGCACTGGCCAAGTTAACAGGCAACAGAAACAGGATGAAGATGAATATGCATCTTTAAGACTAGGAGAAACAGAAGAGAAATAAGTCCTGAAGAACGAAAACAAGAACTCACAGATGTGCCATTTAGTTCACTTTGAAAAGTGATAATTTACATTTCCTCTCTAAAGAAAACATCTGTGGCAAAGGTTTAAATTTCCTTCTCTCTTTTAATTTGAATTCACTCCCCTTTTCTCAAAGTCCTCTATACAGACCAAACAATACACAGTTTTTTCCCCTTAGAGCTAATAATGACACACTGCAAAGTAAAACCCAGATTCTTCAGCAATACCGAATCATTAGAAGTAATTTATATAACGGCTACAGATGATCGAGTCACAAAAGAATTATGAAATGTTGAAAACCATGCACATCTATTAAGGAGTGCACAGCTTTTCTATGCCTCCCCCTTCCTCCCCCCCAACTTACATGTGCTAGTACTTTTTCAGGGCTGAAATCAGCCTGCCTTCCTACTCAGCTAACTCATTCACTAATGACAGAGCAGAGGAAAGAAATGAAGTACGTGCAGTTGCAGCATGCACATTGTCACATTGTCATTCACAACTTCAGAGACAGAGGTGAGATTGAAGAAACATAAGAAGTAATGCAATTCCTTTTCCAGTCAGTTAGTGACAAGAGCTTATACCGATATCGTCTTTCTGCATATAGATTATATACACAAATATTGACATATTTCTGTTAAACTATGTTTCATACATTTGTCTACTGAATTCCCCCCCGAACATCTACAGAGAAACTCCCACAGTCTCACATTCTCCAATTCCCATTTGTTTTCCCCAGTGACAGTGGCTAAGGATTCACTGAGGTTTTCAAAACTCTACTGGCTCCCAAAAACTGACTGTACATCAGTATGCTGGTTAAAGCACTCATCCAGTAATTAAGATATCCAGGTTGAATTCTCTTGTCTGCCCAAGAGACAAAAAAGAAAAAAAAAGTTTTACCTATATCCTTCTAGGAGACAGCTCCTAGCTACAGGTTGTACGCTACCGTGGATGAAAATATTTGCCACTTTCCTTTTTCCAGCATTCTACTTGGCTAGAAGAAAAGAAAGCTGTGATCAAGATTCATAGATTCACTGTGAAAGTCAAGACGCATATAGCAGAAAATGCTACTGCCTCCGTAGGCATCAGAGCACCGTGTTCAAGTTTCCATGTTTTATTTTGAATACAACCATAGTATACTACACAGATTTATCCTAAGAACACTGACCAAAACTCTTTCCTGTCCTACAAGCCACGATACAAACTCCACAAAGTTACACTTTTTCCAGTACTTCCTGACTTACCATACAAAATAAACCACACACACTCAAAACAAAGAGTAACAACCCAAGCTAGGCTGACAAGAGCTTCAGCAGGAGGAGGGGAGAGCACCATCTTTGCTACCAGGAGCCTGTATGATTTAGGATCTCTCCATGGAGAATTCCAATGAGGGTTTAACATTTTTGCCCCCGACAGAAGGTGGGCACAATCACGCATTTTCCGTCCACTCCCTGGGTAAATATTCAAACCATTTGGCTACAGTAGAAACAAGGACTGCAAATATCACAGGTATTTCTTCCATCCAGAGAAAAAAGAAAACTGCAGAACGTTCCAGGATGTAACAGTTAAGAAAAAAGTAATGTAGTTATGTTCTGTGCACAGAAAATACCACACCAATCCTGCTACCTTAACATTTACTTAGAAAAATACCCCAACTGTGCCTAGATGTAAAATCACTGGGGTTGGGGTTGGACTGAATGACCCTTAAAGGTCTCTTCCAACCCAAACTCCTCTATGATTGCATGAGCAAACATCCACATTCACACACACCTCAAAAAATGGCAACTTCTCAGTGTGGAAACACAGATGATTTTAGGCACCACAGGAGAGTTAAGATAATCCTTATTTTTTAAAGTAAAAACGGGAAGCCTGAAGCTAAGATGCTTAGAGTCTGTCTGTATCAGAGTTTGGGGACCTAAATATTTTATTGATGCTTTTCCAAGAGTATTAGTCATAGGGCTGCATAAAAAACAGGGATCACTGGAAGAACTCAGGTCTAAATCTAACAGAGGGAGAGA
Organism: Actenoides lindsayi; assembly: GCA_025331215.1. Lineage (NCBI taxonomy): Eukaryota > Metazoa > Chordata > Aves > Coraciiformes > Alcedinidae > Actenoides > Actenoides lindsayi. The sequence goes on from WTSP01009962.1 coordinate 40,226, forward strand.
GAAAATGAAGACAAGTTCTACCTATGACAATTTTATAATTAGACTTACTTGAAACCAACTGTATTTTTAACTAAGCATATGACAGTAGATGTTACAAGCTGTAGCATAGAAAGCACAGTTATTAACCCTAAGCCTGTTTGAAAAGATCTGGATCCTTAGCTAGCAAGACTCCAACCAAAGGTTTGGAGAAAAAAAAATATAAATAAATGTAGAATACACCGTGCCCCACTTATTTTATATGCTTAAAAAGCAAATGTTCCCTCATCTGAACAACTATTGTTCAGAGTGAAACTGGAAAGTAAACTTCTGTTTTGTGAAACTCCAGCACACAGCATTTGCTACTAAAGCAATCAATACTGTGGGGAATATGCATGGCACATAATCATTTATGTCAGAAATTTGGAGAATCGACTCCCCCCGAGAACTAAATTGTCCTTCATCAGTAAACACAGGGGGAAATCGTTGTAATTTTATACCCAGTGCATAACAAACATTCTGGTTTTTTATTCTACCCATCAAATTATTGTGTGTATCAGGGCACTCTTTTCAACTCTAAAATTACAGTTAAATGCCCTCCAAGTGGTGAAAAGTGATCCTTAAGTCGACTGCACTCCTGAAACATACATTATTTAGACAACGAGCTTATTACCATATGGTGCTGATACATTCCTAATTTGAATATACATTAGCTACAGAAAGTACTTCAAAGCATACATGAGGGGAAAAAAAATCATAAAAGAAAAAAATACTGTACTAGGAGACTCGATTCTGAATCGACTTGACTAACAGTAATGAGGTCCAGTGCCCCTACTATTACATACATTTATCTGTCATCTCAAAATTGATTTTCCTTAAAATATTTGACACCTCTTGCTTTCCACCGTAGTAGTTGGAGGACACAAATATTTTATTCTAAAGAAAATGTATCGGGCTTTATGATCAATTCTCTGTAATCCTACTAATGTGACCTCTATCCTGTAAATGCTTGTATGAAAAACCCCCTGTCCTTCAGATCCATCTCCTGATAGATTATAAAATATACTCCTTCACACAGAGTAATTCTAATGCAAGCGTAACAGGGAAATTGGGTAGAAGACACTTCAGTACATATCTTCCAATTTTCTAATTTCACAGGCTTCCTCTGGGTCTTTGGAAGTACATCATTAGCATTTAAAGATTAAAACACATTACTTAATTGTGATTCCTCTACTATTTCTTAGGCTATGGGTCTGGAATGTAATCTTTTCTACACGAAGCAACTCATCACAGATGTTAATCGACAATACTCAACTTACAACTTAAGCACTTATAACTTCGTTACAATAAAGCACAAATAGCATCAGAAGGTGCCCCGTAACACCATTACTTTGCCATCTCATTTGCTTTCTAACACAATCCACTCTAACTGGGCTTGTGGGAGTTGGAGATGTTTGGGGTGTTTTTTCTGTAAGAGACATAAAAACCGTGGAAAGCTCACAACATCAAATTATAGATCAACCTTACGCAAAAGCATGAAATACAAACTGGTAAAACATCATCTCTGTACTTAATCTGTATCCCAATTATAAACAGATCCTTGATGCACATTTTCTTTTATTTTGAAAATAATGCCTAAGGATTTGTAAACTCTTCAGCAGCATGCTTATCATCTGGTTTTATTTTCATCTCTAGTTTTTCTTGATACAAACAAAACACAAATGCACTTCTGCTCAGAGAACCCGATTCCTCCCATTACACTGCCCTACTTCCCTGAACTCTGAGAGAGCAGCACAGATACATCACAATTTCTGCTCATACTCACCTCTTGCTGATGTTCACTATTTTAGCTTGGGGAACCCAGATGAGGTCCTGATTCTGTGAAGCACTTCAGCACCCCACATAACCCTACACGAAGGTCTCAGATTTCTTAACTACACTGAAAAGCACTGTAAGAACAAGCTGTTACTTCCAAGACATATCACTGAAGAAAACATAAAGTTCCACATCTAAAAGCATAGCTTGTTGCTGTTCTTCCAGATATGCACCGGAGCAGAAGCAGTACTGACACTAGAAGATGAACTCCAGAATAACATCTTTGGCTACAGACCACCAAACTGCCTCTTCAGATGGCACTGGCCAATGCAGCCTCACCAGGATCCGGGCAAGTACAGGCAGTTTGACACCAGCAAAGAGTCACAACACCTGAAGGTCAAACTTCAAGCTTAAAGTGAGCAATACCTCCTGGTGTTAACATTTTATATTCTTTTTTATAGATACCAGCTTAAGTCAATAGGGAAGATAACAGAACATAAAGCGTTTCTCACTCTTCTACAGAAATTTTCTATTTTTAAGAATTACAAAATTATGGTCTATGTGCTACATAATCTAAAGCATGCTTTTAACACTACTAGTCTATCATTCTGTACAGGGTGGTCAATGAACTGGCTTTCTTAAAAACCTTAACCATGTGCTGAGCAACCAAGTGGAAAAAAAAAAAATCATTTACAAACACTCCTCCCCAAGCTCTATAATTCTCTCTTTCCCTGCTCTTGCCTACAACATCTGCCTAAGGCTCTTGATCAGTTCTGTCTCAAGCAACTGCAACCTAAAAGTAGCTCTTCTTACTAGCAACAGTCTTCCAAGAAGCTCAGTGAAATCACACTAAATTTTTTGAGCTTTACATAGTATCTGGTTGCCAAGCCTTCTACCAGCACCAGAAGCACTCAAGCTGACTGTTCAGCCCGAGGAAGCAAGCACTGCATCAGTTTTATTTCCCACACTATTCATCTTCCCAAGCTCTGAGGCTACATTCTTCTTCTTACACATTTTTTGAAGAAGTGATTGTTCAACTGCATTTGGTAGCACTCAGCTTCCAAACACTTTTTTTTTCCAAGCTCTGAATAAGATGGAAACAAAGTGTGAACATATATGTATGTACATATGTGTGTGTGTGTGTATTTGTAACTGCCTCTCAGATAAAACACCAGCAGAACTAGATACATTCCTGACTTGAATGCAAAGCAAGACATAGCTGTGATCAGGACCTCTCTGCTTCTTTCAGTCACTGAATACGCTTTGACACGCAGTGAAACGAGATGCAGGGGGAGGTCAAGCCTACTTCCAGAATATCTCTAAAATAGCTTTTTCATATGAAAGGTCTTAAAAACCTAGCACAAAATTTCTCATAGCTCTGTAGAAGAAATGAAGTATTGTATTTATCTGAGGCTGAGTGCCCAGTGAAGCAGGGTTCCTGTAACACAGATTAAAATACTGAGTGCATGCAAACCAGCCGTGCCCTTAGTCCATCTTCATCAGAATATAGATGGAAGTGTCAAAACTTACTTTGAAACATGTAAATCTTCCAAAGAGAAAAATACTATGCTTTGTAATATCTTTTTTTTTTCTTCTTTAAAGAAAAAACACCTGAATCCATACTTCTTATTTTCATCTGAGTATCAAAAGCCTTGAAAGAACATCTACCCTTCCACACTGCCTGAATTATCACCAGTGCAGGAGCCACATGCAACAGCACAACAAAATGTGCAAATGCAAACGGGTAGCTGTGGTTTTATCTTCGCTCATCACCAACAAATCAGGTAGTAAAAATCTCAAACATACCATAATGCTCTAACTACATCCTCCAGGGCGAGAGGAGAAAACCTGAAATTTTGCTAACAATTTCTGATATTTTCACCCGAAGATCCATTCTATTCCCAGCCCCTTCCTTTGTGTAACTTCTAATTCATGTTTTGCCCAGAAAATAGGAATTCAGATGCTATTTTTGTACCCAAGAGGGTGACAAAAATTTTTTTTAATGACAGAAGGTGTCACCCAAGATGTGCATTAGATCTGGTGTGTCGTAACTGCCGGGATGAATTTTGGAGGGCTTGAAAGATAAAATTGTTCTGGGAAAACAACAAGCTTTTATTGCTACCTGGTTATCTCCCTCATTATGAAGAGGAAAAGGATTGTCACAGACAAACCCCAAATGACAACCAAAATGAGACCCAGCATACCCAAAAGAAAAGGGATGAGAACAGTGAAAATTTCAAGGCTAATCCAGGAGTTTTCTCTTATGGCTTTTACAAAGTCGAGCACTTTGATGCCTCAGTCAAATACGCCCTTTCTGCCACCACTGTAATACAAATAAGTTTTCCTTCAGTTCCAAAACATATTTCCATGAACACAACAAAAGGAAAATGTACAGCACAGACACTAGTATTAAATATTTAACTTTCTACCTTAACAACCTTTCTCTTTTGTGTTTCTTGCTTCTGCTCGAGGCTAAATAGTAAGGCCAACTCATGAGGCAAAGCTAGTATCAGTCCTTATATATTATTCATTCATTTCAGATGTACCAATTTCACCTCTGTCTCTAAAGCCACATGTCACTTCATAACAAAGCTCTTTCAGATGAGAAATCTAGAATTCTTATCCTGTTAAGAAACTAGGACTTACACAAAATTTTGGGGGTTCAGCAGTACGTATTGTAAGCTTCTCCCCAACCTGCAGCATGTGGCCCTTTGAATCTCATTTTAATGAGATAAATGAGAAATTAATACATGATTCATTTTATGCTGCCTCTGTAGACCAAGTATGAATTTCTGATCGCAAATTTAACATTATCCAACACTTTTAAAAAGTGCTTATAATTCTTCTTGAAGGAAAAATACCCCACCTAATTTCTCTGCATCCAGCTGGCAACAGAGGAGATAAACCACTTGCTTCAAACACCTAACTCAGCTCCCTGCCATACATAGCTACAACTGCAAGAGATAACTAGCAAATTACCACTTCCTTAAACAAGCCTCCATTAGCTGCACATGTTTACCAGGAATGAAAAGAAATTAGTGGCACTTTCAGCACCTCTATGCAGAAAAGGTTGCTAGAGATCTATGGAAACAACACTGAAGATCACCCCTAGCAATCTATTTTCGCTCTTAAAATATTATGAACACTTCAACTTGTGTTCACTAGGCTTGCCTTTCCTATCACTACCCAGTCCTGACAGGCTTCCCCAGAATTACCAGACAACAGAATTCCAAAGCTGTTGCTTCCACTGGGTGGGACTACAAATGAAAAGCTTTACCAAGTCATTTGGTAGCACAGTCAAAAGAGATACTTGAGTAAAATACTCAGGTCAGCTCAAACCTGTAGGAAAATTCCCCTCTGTCAGTGTAGAAGCCTGTGAAACTCCCTCCCCTCACCACACTGGGTCAAGATCTCAGTTTCCTGAAGCTGTGTATGTTATGAGCATTGGCAGAATACAGTTTAACCATCCAGGCCTGAAGGAAAACCTTTTGTTCCACCTTGCCCAGAGGCCTTTCACATTGTACAGTTATCTGTTACCAAGCAAGGCAGAACCCTTCAAGCAGTACAGACCCTTTAAAAACCCAGTAAATATTCATTTAACTGCTTTGGTAGCCAACTTTCCCTCTCCTGAATGGTCACAGCTAGGCTGATGGTGCTGCTCAGCACCCACACTGACCACCAGCTGCCTCCATGCATTTCACAGAAGCCATATTATGCTTCAGAAACACATACCATACATTGGTCCATCAGATGTTCTGCAAAGCGACCCTTCTCTTACTCAAATCTGAACGCTCATGCAGAAAATCTGTCCCTTGAGGGCAAAAATTGCCATCAGTACCTGAAAGTATCTAACACCACACTGATTACAGCAGAATACGGGGTTTCATGCAGAATCATGTTGGCTTGAGTATTCAGAATAACTAATGAAAACCGTGGACACTGACTTCCAGTCCTGGTATCACTACACGCTGTCACACTGCTGACATCGAAAAGCATTTACTAATACACTTGCAGCAGAACAATCTGCTGAACACTGCTTTTTCCTGTAACAGTTTGCCTTGCATGCTTAAATGTCACTTGTTTTGCTTTCCCAATTAAACATTGTAAGAGCTTAGTGTTTATACAGAGTACAGGAATGTCAGGTGCTTATTTAACTGCTTTTGTAGCCAATTTCCTCACCCCTCAAGGCTCATTAGTCAGTCATCTCATCATTCCATACAATAATGCATCCTCTGTGCTTCTTTCTTGAGTTCAGGAATACATCTTCATCTGCGTTTCCAACAGTGGTGTCCTTCAGCTGCAACCTTTCTGAGGGGTTTTTGACTGGTTGCCAATCTCTCTGTTCCACATGGAGGTGGATTTCCCCAACATCTATTAGTGCTGTCCTACCATATACTTAGCCATCTGGACAGTAAGGTAATGTAAAAGGACCGCTGTTTTGTGACAAATCTCTACGACTTTGCAAGTAATGGGTCTGTTGCACCTGTCCACCTTCCCATTTTACAAAGATGCCAGAAAAGAAATAAAGGAATATTACTGTGCTCCCTTCCAACTAGGCCGAGGCTGAAGAAAGTAATATTGAGAGAGAAAAAAGCAAGATGCTAACTTTTGGGGTACATGTAAGTTTTGGACTGCCACCAAGCTGTGCGTAAAGCTGCACCTGAACTGCACGTGAAGAGCAGGCAGTACAGAGTCCAATCCTATGTAACATCTTCAGTAATAATGTCACGATGGGCACAACGTGACCTCAGCAAGTCTGCTGATGACATAAAAATAGGCCACACGGTCATGCTGACATCCAGAGCGACCTTGACAGGCTGGTGACATGGGCTGACAGAAGTACAAAGTCCCATACCCGAGGAGGAACAACCCCGTGCACAAATAGATGCAGGGAGTCGAGGGGCTGGAAAGCAGCTTTGCAGAAAAGGCCCTGGGGGTCCCGACGGACACCAGACTGAACAGCCAGCAATGTGTCCTTGATGCAAAGGAGGCTCAGAGGATCCTGGGCAGCATCAGGAGGAGTGCTGCCAGCAAGTCAAGGGAGGTGTTCCTTTCTGTCTACTCAGTTGGAGTGTTGGGTCCAGTTCTGGGCTCCTCAGTACAAGAGGGACATGGTGCTACTTGAGAAGGTCCAACCAAGGGCTACTAAGATGATGAAGGTCCTCGAGCATATTTCAGAAGAGGAAAGGCTGAGAGCTGGGACTGCTTAGCTTGGAGAAGGCTCAGGGGGAATCTCATCCATGTGTGCCAAAACCCGAAGGCAGCGTGAAAAGAAGACAGAGGCAGTGCCCAGTGACAGGACCAGAAGCAACGGACACAAACTGAAACAGAAAAGGTTCCCTCTGAACATCAGCAAACACTTTGTGAGGGTGACTGAGCACTGGCATGGCTTGCCCAGAGAGACTGTGGAATCTACATCCCTGGAGATATCCAGAAGCCATCTGGACACAGTCCTGGGCAACCAGCTCTAGGTGTCCCTGCTTGAGCAGTGGGGTTGGACCAGACGACCCCCAGACGTGCCTTCCACGCTACACCATTCTCCAATTCCTTTCAAGCTACACTGTATGTAAACACACATGCACAGAAGAGCCCAAAACAAAACAACCATCACCAAATGAAAAACATGTCCAAAAGAAAAATAATAATTTGGTGCCCGAAATAAACAGTACACATTTGTAACATGGTCAGCCAGTGGGAAAATTCTGTTTTCAAAGCTGAGTTTCTATTCAGGAACCAGCTGATTGAGAACTCTTTGGAACCCAGTTTCCAACGAAACTGCCAACACCTCACTAAGTTAACACAGTAATAAAGAAACGCTTATTTATTTGTTTTCTATTGGAGATATGAACCCTTTAGGAGGAATTATTATAACTTTTCAATAGCTACACACATAAGTACAACTTCTGCTACTGCTTCCGCAGAGGCAGCTGTCCTGCTGACAACATACTATCAAGAATATGTATTTCTCCTTTTTTGGGGCTGGGGGAGGGAAAGGAGAAAGAAATTAACTTTTCCTGACTAGAACTGTAACAGAATTGGGGCTGGAAAAGCACCCCAGCACTAGACGAAGAAATCACCCCTGTCATGCTCTGCAATCCGCAGAGCACTGCAGATCCTCCAACTGCTGCACCCTGCTCTTTACTGCTCCACACACGGCGAGAAACAAAACTCATTTAAGAGCTGACTAAATGTTGGGATTTTTTTTTAATTCCACTGCAGAGAAGAAACAAGGACAAGTGGAGCCCTGCGAGTCATCTACAGGCAGATGCAGAATTTCTAATATGATTTTGGGTTAAAAATGGTGTCAGACTCACCTCACCATGGAAAAGTGACTGGTCTGAAGCATAAAAAGAAAAGCTCCTTCATGCATTATATTACTTGTGTTGGAGTAAGTCTTGAGTTTCTATTTTTAAACCATGATAAGTGTGTTAATAAAACTTTCCCAGGAAACTTCAACTCTGGATGGGTGAAACAAACTGCTGCTCACCCTGCATGCTCCAAGTCACCATGACAGGAGTATTAAATGGGTAGCAGTACCACAGGGAGGACAACTAAAGATTGAAATTTAGGATTATATTCAATTTGTAAGAATATCATTTACACAGCATAAGGTAAACCTAACCATTTCAGAAGTCCAAAATCCAGAATCCAAAGAGTTTATTACAAAATCTTAAATTATTTTCTTCTTGGTGCATATCTCAACTGGGGGAGAAAGAAACAAATCAGTCTTTTCTTTTAGCTGTTCCCTATATCTTTATATCTTTTGTCTTTTTTTGGTCCAATACCACAAAGAACATATCAAATCTTGTTTCAGATCCTAGAGGCTATTCTCCAAGGGAAGAAGCAGATCTCCTGGATACCCAGCTCATCTCATGGGGCACTCACACTACCATCTGCAGCTCACTAAATGCAAATCTGACCACCCTGAGCACCACGTGTGCAACATGCAAACCAGACCATCGCTTGCTGCCAGACCCTGAGGACGCTCTGGCTCATTCCCAATTCAGCAACCTATCTGCTCAGCAATGCAAAACACTGCTCCACACTAATACATGCTTCAGTTCTAGGTGAGTTTGCTGACTTTCAAAGCTTTACATAATGGATCTCAATTCACCCCTCCCAGCATGAGTTAGCCCAGCCAGCCCCCAGCCACATTTCACTGCAGCGGTCAGGGCTGCTTGCTGGCTAAACCGTGTCCCAGGACAGCTTATGCAAAACTGAACCTTCACGGAAGGGGCTGTCAGAAAAAATATTAGCAACCAACTTTCCTGCTACAGCTACGTGGAAACTCACTACTTTGTCCAGCCTTATCTAATAATTTGTAAAAACAGATAATTATCATCTACGGATGAAACAAAAGAATCAGGTAATTTTTTCTGCTTTTCACCATAGGGAGGGAATACAGTCCCATACTGCAGTAATGATGTCCATGTAACTGCACAGTTAACTTGGTTTAATTAAGCAAGTTACTACCAGTTCTAATAGTCTCCTTGTATACGCCACAGAATAATGCATTGCCTGTGATTGCTAGGATAGACCGAACCCTGATGAGATAGATTCTGAATAAGAGAGACTTATAATCTTCTCCCTAACTTCTATCCAAGAGATCAGAATTATGTTACCAAAATACTCAAAAGCCTCTCCTCTCCTACTCTTCTTTCTCTAATATTAAATCACTCTAATACCAACAGCAGCTAAAAACACCTCTGTAATTTTTATATACATAGAACATAGCAACACGTCTAACAATATGGGCAAAACAAGTCGGTCTCAGAATGGATTATCTTTACTTTTGGGGGATATTCTGTTTGCTATTGAACTAATCAGCTTCCAAACTGCTGAACCAGAGACAGCCAGGCCTTTCAATGGGGTACCACTGGACAATGTCTTCACAGAATTACTCAAGTTGAAGGCAACAGGCTCATCGACTATATTTTTTTTGACATGAATAAACACCAATCTTACAGCCCCAGCTCCAGAAGATTCCTTTTCAACTTGCTAGACAAGATCCACTGCAGCACCGTTACATCAGGGTTCCACAGGCCCGATCTCAAACCTGTCTTTCTCTTAGAGGGAATCCCTCCATAGGCACAGACTTCTTGTATACATGAGCCTTACAACTTCTTCCTTACCTGGGAAAACAAGAATTCCCTCCCGCTTTATTTTAAATGAGGACAGGACCTCAAAAATTCATGGAAAGTAAGAGAAATGTCCTGAAGACAGTGAAGATCCTAACATCCAAAGCTTAAGACTTCTAACAACACCGCATAAACCCTGAAAAATCAGGGCTTGCCAACAGCTATGTGAGAAATCATCCTTTATCTCCCACTACAATACCTTCAGTGGGAGAAAACTGTAAGTATCATGTGCTGCCTCTTTCTTTTTTCAAGTCAGTAGCTGCTTACAGACATCCCTGCAGGTGTTTAACTATTTAAAATTATATCTCCCATTCAAAGCTGTGCCTCATTTGCAGCTAGACTGAAAGCAGCTCAGATCTGTTCCCAGAATGAAGTAAACCAGTCAGCAAATCACATTTTCCTACTTTATTCAAAGTAAGTGGAGCCATTCTCGTGAAGAATGCAAAGAAAGCACGGCAGAGCAGAGGTCTTTCAGTGTAACACGGAACATCAGTGATCAGCAGACAACAACAACAAATGTCTTCTCCTACACTGTGTTCCTTGCTAGCAGGGAATCCTCCATAGAAGCCCGTCTTTAGTTTAAAAACAAAATGAAACATCTTTGACATCTCCTGTCGCCGTCTCCATTCCATCTGCATGTCCAAAGTGGACAATGTAAATAAGTGGATAATATAAATAGGTTGGTTTTAAGCAGTTAGAAACGGGAGCAAGAGTCAGAGCAAAAACTGGTAGGCAGCCAACAGCCCTGAGCACCACTGTGGAAATTCTTCACAACGTTGCTTCCCAAACCATTTGGCATGGCAAACAAAGCTTACAGCTTCCTGAATTGAAGAGTCTCCACTCCACATCTTTCCTGCATCAGGAACAGCTATTTCTGAGCAGAGGGCCACTCCAAATCTGCTCTCTGGAAGAGGCAGAACTCCCCGCGCGCCGAGGCCCTGCCTCCGCTGCGCACCCAGCGAGACCCGCTCGGCTCGGCCCTCACCACCAGCTCTGGAAGCTCAGCACATCCTTCCTGCCCTTATTCAATGGGTGAGAGCAGCTACAGCTAGAAGGGTAACAGAGATTCCTCCGCAGCCTGGGGAACGTGGCGGGGCAAGGGAAAAGCGAGAGCGGGAAGGAGCCGCAGAGAAGGGCTGTATGGGCTCAAGTGTCTTATAACCCCTGGGCTATTCTGACGACTTCGTATTATTTCTGCATACATGAAACAATGTAGTTTAGAGAAAAACGATTAAAGAAGTCTCCAGACTTCCATTCCAAGGCTGTCTCCCAAAGCACCTTATATGGAAACTTATGTCATAGAATTTTACAATCCACAGCTTGCCCCACTTGCAGCATCCATCTCAGAAGACACTGCAGCAGGGCTGCTTCTGCAGGCAACCAGAAGCACTGCATCTGTCAAAGTTTCCTCTGGAGTTACCAGTTTTATCTCCCTGTGACACGTCACCTTTACCATACCTGATTTTGCTCCCATGAGGAGGATCACATTTTTGTTTTCTTTCAGGAAGAGAAATGCACATTGAGGTGCATTCTCCGTTTGGTTTATTTCAGCCTGGTCACCCCTTACCCTATTCGGTGACTATTTCTCAGTAAGCTCCTTGTCCATTTTCATCAAAGCACCTGCCACTCATTGTCTGCTGCTTCCACTGCGCAGTCTTCTTGCCATTCCACCCGGCAAGCCTCCTAACGAACACAGCCCAAGAGACACTCTGCTGTTGGGAAGTTTTTCCACACTGTTCTTACAGGAGAACTCACAAGCTGTAGGTATTCTATTTCTGCATACAGAGATCTGACAACACCAGTAAACCCTACCTAGGTGTTTCCTGCCATAAACAGTCTACTTAAAAATCTATTGCTAGAAATGTTTTCAATGGATTGGGGAAAAAAAATCTCAAAGGACTTGCAGTAAAAGAAATTTAAATGTATATGAGGGCACATGCTAGTCACAACCCTTGTGTTTTTCAAGCGGGTGGAAAATACTACAACAAAATCTCTTTCTGGATAGTTTCATAGTTTTTTCACTTTGGTAGCCACATATAAGTCTAAGTAAAATTGATACCATTAGATCTATCACATATTGCACAGAATTTGAAGTTGCATTTATAATTTTTTGTAGACTAGCTGACCATATCTTGTAGATTGTATGCACTTCCAAAAAGCTTCAAAAGTTTCTGAGTTCATTTTAGAGTTTAGATCTAAATAAAACACCAAGCTTTGAGGAATGGAAGTGTGTAACTATTTTAACAGCTGCCACTTTTCTGGAAATATCAAGGCTTAAGCCCATTTGTAAACTGCAGACACAACCTTCATCTGTTTCAGTTCAGACAAATGGGATCCTGAAGCATGTGACTGTGTAACATTCTGATAAGAAGCTAATGTTCTAGATCATAATAAAGTAGAAATGGGCAACTGGAGTATTTGTAAATACGTTTAAGAACATGAAAATGAATTCAAAGCAGTCTTAGTTAACCAAGAGCTTATCTGGAGCAGGAAGTACTGCCAGAAGCTTTGTGCAGCATTTTTTGAATGATGGGTGTCAGGTAGAAGGAGCCAGTCTCTTCTCAGTGGTGCCCTGTGATAGGACAGGAGGTTAACGGTCACAAGCTGGAACACAGCAAGTTGCACCTCAACATGAGGAGAAACTTCGTAACTGTGAGGGTGACAGAGCCTGGCACAGGCTGCCCAGGAGAGGTTGTGGAGTCTCCTCTAGAGGAGACTTTCAAAACCCACCTGGATCTGTTCCTGTGTGGCCTGCCCTGGGTGTTCCTGCTCTGGCAGGGGGGTTGGACTCCATCTCCAGATGTCCCTTCCAACCTCTACCATTCTATGATTCTATGAATGTTTTGCCATTAATCTCTTCAACAAGTACAAATGCACACACATAGAAAAGTGTAAATTCTACCAAAAGATGTATTTTAAAAAAAAGAAATTTATAAATTAGGTTTGAAAAGTTGTAAGATCATTGGTAGTAACATAACTGATCAAAAGTAATTTCAAGATTTATTGTATTACTTCCTCCCTATCTTGACAGCAAGATCACATTTTCAAACATTTATGTATGAAATACACAGACGAAATGAACAACTGAGTCATTCATCTGCTCTCAGCCTACATATGTCAACATGCGGATTGAATGAGCGAGCTTTGCATGTAAATGCTCACATTTGGCATTTTGATCTGTATGTCTATATTATCACAAGAAAACCAGCTCTCTTAATTCACCCATTTGTGAAGGCTACATCTTCGTAAATAAAACTTGTGCATGCAATAAACCAGAAGTTGCAGAAATAGTCTTTCAGGTTGCCCAAGAATTTTGGTGAAGCACTGTTTTTTAGAAATGCTAAGTATATTAAAGAGTGATAGAGATCCCATCTGTTTTTGCCAAGAACCTGATTTTCAGAAGTCCAAGGTGCAATAGCATTGCCAGCGACACAGGGAAATTAATTACATATATATTTTGCAGGTTTTCAAAAACCATACTCAGGAGGCTGTTATGAGAAGTCAGCCAGCAGAAAATACTTACATTGCCATGGAATAAAATATGTCAGGACAATACATGATACTTATTTTTTTAGTCAGTAGTTGAAAAATACTTTTTTTTTCCTTTTTATTTTCACTATAGAAAGAGAAGATAAATTTTCAAATATTACACATGTAGACCCTCAAATATGTACATTTCCCCCCCAACAACAAAATTAAGAGAACTGTGATTTTCTGATTTCTTACTTTCAGCTCCAGGCAAGCAAGCCAAACCCTGAATTAAATTACATTAGTATATCATGCAAAAAATGGCTTAGAAATATTTTAAGTATGATATTTAACAGGATTTGGGGCATTTATCAGCATGTGTACAAATAGCATTAAGGGCAAATGCAATAAAACTACTCTTTGAAAACAATATAGTCTTATTTCCAGAACTGCAACCTCACTAATGCTGTGTGGACTTTTTTACTCCAGAGGTAAGTATCTTTTTTATCTGTTTTGCCTGCCTTGATTCTCATTTGCACGATCTGAAAATCACACAAACAGTCTGAGCTGAGAAGAAACAAGGAATAAGTCATAATAAATAGGTCTTGCATGTAAAACAAGCTCCTTAAGGTGACGGAGCTTGAAAAAGGGGATGAAGAAAGATAAAACATAAATTTCTGCTTGGAAATGTACTTACAAAGCCTGAAGTGCCAGCTACAGTATTTTATGAATGTGAATTTACAAAAAAAAAACAACCAACAAACCACACCAGGCCAAAATCACTATTAGGTCCCTAACAGAAGCTTAAGTCAATGGCCCTTTGTCTTCAGACATGATTCTTACCTCTTTTTTTTCACCACCTAACTCACTGACGCACCGAGTGCTCCAGGTAACTGAAACCTAAAGCCACAGACTGGTGTCAGTGGTGCTGCCTAAAACAGACAACAGGCAAAATCATCAGATTGAGACTGAAGTATTTGTTATGTGAGGTGACAGAGATATGTTCCTTGAGGTGCAGAATATCCATCCTTAGAGAGACAGTACTGACAAACACACAGAGAAAAACACAATATTAAAACTCCCATTGAAGTTCTTGGTTATCTGTGTGCTACTGGTGTGATGTCATCTGAGGGAAGGATTCAGTTTGGATTGCCGGTCAGTGGGCTGCAGACTTCCTACACATGGGCTGCAGGTTCCATATACCCACACCAGTGCAGCCTGGCAACGTTTTACAACATTTAAGTCACTGTTTTAAAAATTGGCATCAGCATAATACAGCGAGTACTCCAGACTACGAATTCTACACCCTTTCCCACTATATGACACCATGTTGCACTCTCAGAGAAGGGAAAGGTTTCTCCACAAGGTAACAGTGGTATTGATTCTTTCGACCCAAGAAAGACAAGAAACAGCTCATCTGTTTTTGATTACCATGTATAAACAGTGACAAAATGATCTCCAAATTAGAGAGGCAGATTTGATTAAACACATCAGAGTTCCAACACACTCAGTAGCTATGCAAACAGAGAGCAGCGCACCAGCGTCTGCAAAACGCTTCCGAATGTATGAAGGAAATCTATACAAAAAAAGTTCTATGGAGGAAAAAAAAAAAAAAGTTCAGTAAAAAACTACGATGCTATACTATCAATAATACATCCCCATTTAGCATAGCATTTAACGCTATTCTTTAAGTCATCTGATGAGTAGTTAACACACGGTGAAAGCGAGTGTGTATATGGATGTTGTGCCAGCCCAGCTCTAGAAAACAGAAAGCAAAAAAACCCAAAACCCTGTTCAGCAAAATATTTGAATTAAACAGACCTGCATTAAGATAGTGTTATAACACTTATTACTTCCTCACCTATTATTTAATTCAATGGAAGTTATTGTTTAAAAACAAAAGGGCTGTATGACAAGAACATACTGACATCTGCTGGCATTCTACAAATGCGTTTCTCCACAGATTAGGATTTCATGCCCTCGATGGGGCTGCGTAACAAATCAACATTGTCCATAGTTAAACATGGCAGATTAAAACAGCATTCTATACATTCAGATGTTGAAAGGGTGTGTGACATCCTGTAGCTAAACAGTCTACACACTCTTCTTGCTTTTCCATATTTGATTTCTGAAGTATCACAGGAAATTCTTTTTGCCCGATTTGTATAAAAATGCTCAGTGATAGGGCAGACCAGTTACACTCAAATAATTATTTCTCTAATTTCTTTGCCAATGAAAGACTTAGTATTTCCGATCCAGAAATGTAACTGTATCGGTCACTCTGGTAAAGCTCATAATGGTATATATTGTTTCACAGTAATGATTAGCAAATCAAAAGAACAGTTTTTATTTGTATAAGCACCAGAGCAAAAGGATACATGTAAAGATAACGCACTAATCCTCTAGCAACCCACACCCTGAAAGCGGTACCTAAACACTCTGGGTAAGATCCATGATCGCTCATCATTCAACACAACACCGGTATTTTGATAACCAGAATATAGTCCAGAAGACTGAACAGTTCTCAGAGCCACAGCATGCAGAAGGCAGAAATTCTAGTTAACGCATATAGTTCCTAAAGCAGCTCTAGCTTGGCATCACTGTGAATATGGAGTACTCTGTAAACCTTCATGCACTCCTAAATTTATTATCTGAAAAGCGTGGGATATATTCGGGTAATGCTTGCTGTTGGAATCACAGCTTAACATTTCCTGTCGTGTGAGCTTTAACACAAAGTTATGTTCAATAATTTAAATGCAAAATAGAAGGAATCCAGACTTACAGTTCATAGGGTAGCAACTCAGATGCGTTGCACACAGATACTGAGGCATAAGTTTAGGATAAGAAACAATGACACAAATCATTAAATATTAACAATTGCCAAGCTGTGCTTAGTGGAAATCAGAAACACCTTCCTTACTATTTTTGCATTTCCAAATCAACTGTCAGCTGTGAGGTCAGTTCCTTTTTATCAGCACATTAGCTATATACATTTCAGAGATGTGAAAGGGTAAGGGAAAACACCAAATTCACCTAACTCATCAATTGTGAGGATTTTTACTGTGTGCACTAACCAGCATCTGTATTTTTTAGGCTAGACATAAAATAAGAAGTCACAGTAGTTTTTAAACATGAAAAAATACACAGCTCTCTTCCTGCAAGTGTCTGACTAAAAAACTTACAGCCCTAAGGAAACTAACGAAATACATGGTTCTGACAAGAAGGAGAAGCAGTCCCAGCTTGGCTGGCTCACAGCTGTATGCCTCGGCCATGAAGCACTGGGTCACGCAACCTTCCACTCAGCTGTAGACAGCGGACACCAACCTCTTAGGCAAAACAAACTACACGCAGCAAGGTAAAACCAAGCACTCACTGATAGCTTCCCAGCAGCTTGCCAGGGAGCAGAGCTGACTGCCCCTGCCACACGGACCCCGTTGGCAGGGCTGTGAGCGTTCAGACATCACACAGCATCGGCACAAGAGCACGGGATTCGTAAGCAATTTCACAAGAACCCAACTACTCACATACTCTGTAGTAAACTATCCAATTCACATGTTCAGTATTCAGAAGAAACACACAGGTCATCTCGTGACATCAGTCGTGCTTCTCTTGTCACCAGCGTGTACATCTTTCATAGGCATGCACACTTCCACGGTCCTAAAATGTGAGGCATTTCTTACTCTTCCAGCATCATGCCAGGAAGGACCACCCATACCGAAGCATCAAGCTGCAACAGCACTGCATTACAACATCCATTTGAAATTCCCTTTTAATTTCCTCGTTTGAGACAGTTTCATTCAATTATTTAAACTTCTTATATATTAAACATCAGCAGAGCAAAGCCACACAAAGAAAAGAAAAGAAAAGAAAGGGGAAACTGTTATTACCCTAAACCCCTCCTACTCTTTAAGATGTGAATTCAGATTCCTCAAATCCACAGATGACAACAGCCAGCCTTCCAGCAGAGAGGAAAAGCACATCCTTTGGAGATCCCCAAAGCCAGTCTTTAATTACAAGATCACTGTTTTCCCCCAACCAACCCAGCACATGCTACCACCACAAATAGCAGGCCTGAGACACACAAAAAAATATTAGACCAACTTTCTTCTTAGCAGTTCAGAGGACTCAAAGTGCAATGATCCTGAATGATTCCACTAGGAACAGCTCTGATGTGTATTGGCAAAACTAAGGAGGGAGGTAACCAGAGGAGCCCAACATACAAGATTAAAAGACACCAACAGCGTTGCTCTTCCCTGTTACAATCAATAGTATTTCCTACTGATTTATTGAGAATGTCTGTAGTGCTTTAGACTCACTTTGGAACCCTTCAAAGGAGACAAAACTTGAGACCAAACTATATGGCACTTTATGTAGCAAAATAAACAGCAAATGCAGCGTGTGTTACTACAACGTAACTCAGTGAGTTATTTTTTATGGCAATATGGAACACACACCAGCTAAGGATGTGCTTCTTAAAAGCAACAGTACTAAGATCTACTAATATGACAGGTGCAGTGCTGGATTTAAACACATTTACAGGAGTAGAGATACCAATTTACTGCCTAAAATTTACCTCAAATAAAGATGCATCTACTTATGCAACTAAAAGAGCATTGATTTATAGGCAACGTGTAAGTCCTCCGTAGCACAGCACAGGTGCAGAATAGTATGATTCTGGCAAACCAAAGTCAGAAAGTAGAAAGGAAGTTTATCACTCAAATTTTACTATTGTAAAATTCACTATCCACTAGAATATACACACCTTAGCAATTGGGATTCACATTTTAGTCTACTTCTTTGCAAGAGTACCAATATGGAAAGAGAAAAGGAGTCCGTGTTTCTTTTAACATCACAGGAAACTTCCTAATTTTGCTTTATTTTGCCTTATAAATCAACACTGATATTAAGAATTATTCACGCCCTACCATTGTTATTTTATTCAAGAACCCAAAAAACCCCAAACACAATACAAAACACCACAACAAAACCCCAGCACACCAAAATGTTCACAACACAGACCCTGACCAGACCATCAGAATTTTAACTCGCTGGCCACCGCTTTAAATAAATTTGCCATTCAAGCCCAGAGAATAGTGCTGAGTGGAACCAAGGCATTCCAGCAGTACCTGCAGTACCATCAACTGTTGAGAAACTTGATTTTGACCTGTGTTACTGGTACGACTCCTAATCACAGGAAAAGGGGCTGAAGAGCAGCCAAGGAGACGAGAGTGTTCTGCAACATTCCTCCAAAAGCCAAATTACTTAGAGTAAGCCTGAAATACAACCGTGCAGACTTCCCACTGCTGCTGCCTGCTGTTTGCCAGGCAGCATATTGAAAACTTCAGCTTCTGGCACCAGAAACACACGCCAGAGATATTAGACATTTTGAGGAGGAGATGGAAAACATTTGGTAGCATGTACATCACGCCGATGCTCTGTACGCGCCTGTGTTTGTGCGTGTGTGTGCGCAAAGTGACACACAACACTGCAAAACACAGGCCAGTTACATCAGCGATGGCACGATGACCCTTCTAAAAGAAGGATTTTGCCATCTATGTCGAACACGTTCAGCGAGCCTTCATCTTCTGTTCCCCACTGTAAAAGTACTGATAAATCTAGAAAAACCAAGTTTCTCTAAGTCAGGCAGTTGGATACAGTGCATAACATGGTTATTTGGTGGCACCACAGTTATTTGCTGGTACAGGCCTCCCCTTGCAATTTCTGTCATTGGCAAACTAAGAAAAATCAACTCTGAAAAAAGATGGCGAGCAAATCACGCGGAAAGCATTCTGCATCCTTGTGACCTCAGATCAATTGCTCCTTCACACCTTGGTGTTGTTACAAAGCCTCACGCAAACCTTCCCCTCCTACCTGTTGGCTAAACAGCAGTTTTAGCAGAGCCAGACAGCTACGACACTAGTGAAAACAAAACTGTTAATTGCTGCTTTTACCTCAGTAGTTCCAGACCCAGCAGAGAAGAACAAATGGGAAAATCAGGAGCAGTGAAGTGCCACACTTAGGAAACACACACACTACTACAATGGCTACCGTGAAACATCTGCAAAATTATTTTTTTTGCAATTCTTTCTTAACAAAGTGGAAATAATTCTACTAGATACAAATGGAGACTGTAATGCATGGATAGTGCAACACAAGTGCTGGTTTTTAGAAGGGGAAAGTCCTTCAATTGCCCAGAAAAGCCTTCCTTTCTTTCAATTGTAGTAAGCAGAAGTGACACACATCCACAGCAGTAGCATAATTAACTTAATAAGAGAGCTCTTAGCAGAAGAATATAATATTTAAAAGCTCAAAAGCAAAGATTATTTGATTTTTAAAGAAACTGGAACAATACTATGGGCTCCTGTAACAAAAAAGATGGCCACCTCTTATTATAACAAGAGATTTTTATGACTCATTTATGTCTAATTATCTAACTATTTTTATTTCATTGTATGCTTTTATTATCTTGACCTTTATCAACTCTTACTGCTAAACTACATGCTTTGCCTTAAATTTATAAGGAAATTTTGTATCTTCCTAAATTTGATCGCTTTGTTTTAATTACTTCTTTTCATAAATGACCAGGGGTTTATCTAGCACTCAAGAGATGGCACCTGACCATCCTTCACAGCTGTCTCCAAGAAATCCCTACAGTCCTGCAGAACTCCTTCTATCAGGGTACCAGAAAGTTACTGTGATATAGATTTGGACATATGACCACAAAAAAGCACTTTCATATTTAGAATATTTCATTCCTACCCAGACAAGTTTGTACATACAGAGATTCCAAGCGTGTCCTTTTTAAATTCTACTCGGGTTCTATCAAACACACATCTTAAGAAAGGTGGTTCTCTGGCTATGATGAAGCAAGAGGTTTCAGTTGATTCAAAGGCAAGAATAAAATCATGACGACTCAAACAATGGAAACCTGAGGCTAACCACATTAAAAGGGAAACAAGTAAGAAGTGTTATCAACAAAAGTTAATTATGTACTTGGCTGCAGTGAAATGGCAATTGCTGAAAAACAAACTACGCTCAAAGTGATTAAAGGGGCCAAACTACTTGACTGCATCATTCTGCCTGTTTGAACCAGTATGTCCCAACAAGTGCTGATTAATCAGGTGGTTTATTGGATATGACAGTTCCCAAAGTGAGGACGAAGCATCATATCAGCGCCAATCCCAACCGATTTGAAGGCATTTTATGGTGGGAGGAGTAAAAGATAGCTTCAGTATCAAAGAAGATATAGTTTTAGAATAAGGCTTATACAAAGCAAGAAGATCTGTTTGTGTTTGTACCCCAGAGTGCTCTGTACATTAGGCTACTTACTGCCCCCAACTTGTCCCATCTGACAACTGGGCTTTATGGTTGATTTTTCCCACTTAATAGTCAGTTACAGTCAGAGGTTCAGTACTGAATCAAAATGAAAGCAAGACTGTAAAATAGAAACAGCGAAATAAAAAGGTAAATAAAAAATTCATGAGTAGGTATCTGGGGTTGAAAAGCAAAAATGACAAAATAATGTGGGTTTAAGTTGAAGACATTCACAATAAAGCAAGTGTGCAAAACATGCAATATGGACAATTTTGGTATTTGGCAAGAGTTCAATACTTGTAATGACCAAGAGAAACCCAATCGGTCTCCTGTGGAGGCAGCTGCAGACTAACACATTATCACGATGGTAACAGAGAAGAGGTCATCACGAAGTGAAGGAGCCATTTGGAGAGTGTCCTAAATTACAGAGCAGGAAAAGGGGGTCTAATATCACAGAAAGATCAGGAGGATATCTAGATCCATTAATCTTCCTGCTGGGTCACTGTGTGTGGCTCAATTCAAACTGCACTCTGGGACTTCCTTAGCATTCATATTGTTGCAGCCTTAAAATGGATATCGCCATGTGGTAGATGACATCTTAGGTAGCTCATCTTCGATGCTGGCAAAAAGGATGTTTAAGTAACCACTCACATACACAGTGGACTGTCTGTAGTGGACTGAGATTACTTTTTTCTTTTTTTATAATCCTAGAACTTCACTGTAAAGTTTCATTGTAACAAACAATAAAATTTCACCCCATTATTTCAATTATTTCCCGCGACACTGATCAGAAACGACAACCCAGGAGCACGACTTGAAACGGATGGTTCAAGATCTTTTCCCACCGAAGAAGCAAGACTGTAAGCGCTGTGGTTAAGGACTGCAAAGACTCTGCTGGATCCCAAGGCAGAATGTTAAAGAACTACATATATTTGAGAACAGAAGATTATTCTGAAACAGTGCTTAATACTGCATTTTCATATAGGGATTGCTTACAGGATCTTCACTTACTATCAAATTTATTTGTTCCAAGAACTATCTACAGAATATTACCTAGGCCTTAATTTAGGAAAAAATGCTAATTGTGAAAAAAGGTGGACGTTTTTTGGACAGGGCAGACAAAGATATCAATATTGGCTCTGATGAAGCCTACCAAGCCTTTTTGTTGGGTCAGTGACTTTCAGCATTGCCTAATTTCTCTCTCCCGAAACTAAAACGTCAATCCTCTACAACATATGGTGAAAAACATCAGGCATCTAAGATCTATTTAACAAAACAGCAGATTTCAAAGAAGATAAAAACCAGAAATGCAGGATGTGGCTATCCAGAGGAAAGGCAGTGCCTATTCATCAGTCAAACTACCTTTGTGAAAGACAGCAGTGTTACATTGGTAACTTTTTTTTCTGCATGTGTTTTCTCACGTGTAAGGTACAGATATCTGAAAGATAAAAATTCCATAAAACACCCAAAAGACCGACTACAGAGCATCCTAGGTTGCAACTGCCACTGCACTGGGCTTTCCCACCAGGGCAGTACATACAGATTTCCTACCTTTTTATCTCATGTAATGATGATTTCAACACAGCAAAACTTTTGTCCTCTTTATTTTTAACACACATACAGCTGTGCAGTACAACTGCATTTGCTCCCACTTGTATATAGGTGTCATTCCACCTTCTCTACAACTGTTTTAACTATCAGAATACTTTGATCTGAAATAGTACCACTTCCTTATTTAAACCTTCTCCTAAATTTCCTACCCACATTTTCACATACTCCCACCTTCAAAACAGTGTGCATTCATAGCTGACATTTTCTACGCCATGTTTGAGTTCCCTGAATTTCTAAGAAAAAATATGTCTTTTTGGGCTAGCTTTTTATTGTTCTGATGATATAGTATTTGCTCACATCTAATACAGAGCCTGAACTCGGAGACAATCTAACATCCCTGGAAAACTTGGAAATAGCAAACAGAAGAGCAAGATCCTATGAGTGTCTTCAAGAAAAGAACATCAGCATGTACTCATACCTTCTTAGATTCTAAAAAATCCAACGGAAAAGCGATTAAGAAATGCCCAAAAGCAGAGGAAAAGTTTGAATGACTAGCACTGTCACAGAACCAAGATCAATGAACTACAGAACACAGCAGAAAGCTGAGATTCACCAACTCCAGCTCTCGCTACCTTTTGTTTAACAATGAGAAGCTTAACAAACAGCAATTGTTTGAAACATACTCCAGACTGCTTCCTTGTAATTCCTTTGTTTTGTAATCATAACCTCTTCTTTTGGTGCCCTGAACTTTCTCGGTCAGGGGCTGTACACTGGGGGGTTGAAACCAAGCGTGCTGCAAGCTGCTAAATTCTGTAGAGCGTTTGTAACACTGGTGACAAGGAGCTGCATCTGGCCCTACGGTCATCATTACGCCCTTTACCTTAAAAGTGATTTAGTTTTGCATGTTTGCCCTTTAACACAGCCCAAGACTTTCAGCTCAACCTGCTGTACCGATATTCTCTTACACCCTTCTCTCAGAAGCAGAGAAGCAATGATTGTAATGGACAGGAGTTGCTTTTTACAAAATGTCCCTGACTGACTCCAGCCAGTCTCCCACCGACAGACGCTCCCAGTTTGTGGCACAGCGTTTCCCACTCCAGGCAGTCATCTTAATTTTAGGGCCCTGGATTGCATAGGTAGACACTAAGGCACCCGTCAATCTAGAATGGTGTATTTACCTTCGTCCTCTCAGAGTATAAGCTGCAGTAACATCTTGCTATTTGGAAACACAGGATTTTACAACTGCATTTAAAGTTGCAAAATGTTCTGGGTTTTTTAACTGGCTTTGAGAAAACCATCCCAGAGCTTTTGATTTGTGTACATGTCTTATGTCAGAGACACTTCAAACAACCATTGAATTTCTGAAAGATACATACTTGTGAGATACCTAACGGTTTCTTCCCCCTTGAAAAGAGCGAGATAGTTAACACCTCATAACACACCTCAACGACTATCCTCAGCTCCTGAACATTCATTGAAAACTCGCCATATAAATGCCCTTACTTCTGGACAGGTTCTCAGCAAAGTACAGAATCTGGAGCAGAAAAGCAGATTCATTAAACTACACCTACTTGGTAAAAAAAAAAAATAAAATAAATATTTCTAAGTATGGCGAGCATGTTTTTGGCATTTTCTGTTGCCTGATATCCAATTGTAATCCATACTGTGAAACAAACGCGACCGCTTCTTTGTGCTCTTCAGAATGTTACCCATGCTTCAGTACTCCTGCTACACAGCACTGTAAATCCCAGCATCCCCAGAGTATCTTCCCATGTCAGGTAAGATTTCTTTCAGTTTACATACATTTTGCAGTGCATCAATATGAAAGATCAAATTCCCTTATTTGCAGTAAGTTGTTATTTCTGGCATATGAATTTCTAGCAAAATAATACCATTATGTAGGGAAAGTGTAGTAAATACTGATAGAGAACTTTATAAAGCTTCCCGTTTATGCATAAAACCGTACATTCAGAATAGGTGATAAAGGACAATATCCACTAGTAATATATTCAAGAATACACAACGTAAAGTTTCAGAGATGGCACTAAACTTTCAACAAGGAGGATTCGCGCTGCAAAAGAATTATGGGCACTGAAAAATTCAATTATTTAATTAAAAGAAGCAAACTACTCATAAAAACGTGCAACTAAGCAAAGAATTAGAAACAAAAAGCAACAATACGAAATAAGACTTCTCATTAATGACTTAGGAAAAGATCCTCAGAGACAGGAGCTTTTTTCTGCTCTGAGGAAATACTACAGCTCAAATTCTGCACAATCAAGTCAACAGAAGTTCTGCCACAGATGGAAGTATTTCATATAAACAGTCAGGCCACCTAATACTCTGTTTGCTACTCTCTTAAGCCCCGTCCATTCACCTGCCTCCTAACTCTTCAGTTTTATTCACACACTACTTTTATGAAGGTGCATTACACAACAGCATCCCCAGCCTCCCACATGAAACAGGAATGAGTCAAGATCCAAGAAATCAGTAGGAAGAGTTCTGACAGATGCACAAAAATAACTCAGTTGAAAGAAAAACATTTCTCAGCTACTATATTTCTCTCAAGCTGTAGTATTATATATCAGTCTTAATTACAGAAGATTCATCTTTTGCAGACTAATCCACCTTTCAGAAAAGTGTACGCTGAACGTAACGATGCCTTCCATAACTGTAAATAGTATTTCTTCTTGTGGCCAGCACTAGCAATTCTATTTTACAGTATATAATGCTTATTAGATTTAAAAATCAAACAGTGCCATTTCAAAGCCACGGCGTGATAAATTAGCGATGGCAAATTGTGCAACTCAGCCACGGCCTCTTCTGTCCTGTATTTCCAACTAGCTCAACTTCCCCCAGTGCAAGTGAATACTGAACAGCTCACAAACGAAGCTTACCTGCCCACACAAAGTGAGACCAAGGATACTATTTCCATTAATCCCTCCTAAAAACCAGGGAGAGCCGGGTCAAGCCAGCATGTATGCAGGGCTGACAGAGAAGCAGTAGGTCCCCCAGAAAGCAATAATAACTAGTGGAACAGAGACTGATTGGGCATACCAGAAAGAGAGATAGATTGGAGGGAGTGAGAAAAAATTCTTTAGAAAAGAATTAGACAGAGCATATTTTAAGAAGACAAAAATGAGACAAAGGAAAAACCAGTGAAAGCAAGAAGAAAAGCAAGAGGAGAAGGGGAATAGAAGAAGTACATAAACATCCATCAGAGATGACACCGGTACGAGCTGATCCTGCCCTGGGCAGAAAGACTGACTACATGAGTGGCTGAGTCCCCTCTGGCTTCGCTATTCCATGTTTAACTTCAAAGGGGCTTTGTACAGGACTGCAGCTTGGGAAGCAAAGAGAAACTTCAAAAACCAGCAATATTGGCAGCCAGGGCCTAAGGACACAACATTCTCCCTCCTCTGCAGTAAGTCAGCAGCACATGTTAGTAAGGGATTACATACGTGCAGAGCGTGTAGGCATCACTATCATCATTCACACAGCCAGGAACCGGACCTTGTCATCCTACATGGGCACTCATATTCTACACTGCAAATGTATCAGTACGCTTCAGAATTAACAACCCTGCTCTCTTCCTCAACGCCTGACTCTTGCGAGTATTTCCATCATTTAAGAATACCCTTTCATGAAAGCCAGAAAAGCATCCTCATCACGTCAAGGACACCAAGTACTTCGATTACAAGAACTAAAAAATCATCAACGTACTATGAATTTTATTCATTATGTTTGTCAGCTGTACTACTGATAGTGAGTTAAGTACTAACAGAAAAAAGAAATACAGTCTCGACACTATAAACAGAGAGTTCATCTCAGGAAACGCCAAATCCTTTGTCTAATGTGTTTACCAGAAGAATAAATTGTAAACGAAACTTGCGTAGCCAAGCCTTTAAAGTCTACATAAGACAGAGAGTAGCTCTGAACTATAATCAAAAATGCTGCATAAAAATAGTTTCCCAAAAACTCAGTCACTCAAAATCATTCAAGTAGAAGAAAACAGAAGCAAATTAAAAATACCATAGTCTGAGCTATCCTAAATTGCTACTATAATCCTGATATCTGGAACCTGTGACACGAAATACTTCCCTAGAAACTAAATGATCTATGGAGAATCACACAGAGAATTCACACACACCCCCACCACTCTTCCCAATACGTATTTTCTCAAGTAGCTCTGACTATTTGGTTTCTAAAATATAATTATTTGATTATGAGGAATAACTCCAGTTTAGACTGTAATACACCCACTATCATCAATCCCTACCACAGAATGACAAAATCTTGCTTCTACTTTTATATTCCATCCATACAAATGTTTTCACACTTCTAAATGACAAATGAAACATGTAATGTCTTTCCTCTATTAAGTATTCTAGGGTGGAAAATGAAGCAAGACACTTGGGACCCCATCTTCAGCGTCTGTTGTATTTTATGATCCCATTTGTCTTGAATAAGCTGAATTTTATTTATAGTGAAAAACCAGTCATCGTTAAACTGCTTCAGAATCTAACATACTATGCCACATATGCAATTCAGAGAGCAGCAGATAAACCAAAGCTGCAGATTTGGACAAGATCTTGCACACTTCAGTGATGTGAATCACTCCAGAGTTAAACTTCAGTCCACATTCGTCTCACCATCTGTGCAAACCACGTTAAGTTGGCAGCACAACGTCCAACAGCCCCGTTACAGATCTCGGCGACGCGGGACGCGTGCCACTCACACCGCCAAGCCAAAGCCGTGCCTCTGCTGAAAGGTGGCAGTTCTGGCTGGAACCACCTGGACGTTCTAAAGGTATATGGTGTTCTTTCACCTGTAGTGAACGCATTTATAGGCAACACACAGTTTCGGTTTTTCTCCTGACAGAAGCATACAGGAGGAACTGATGTGATGGATCGCCTATAAAATAAGTAAATATTGATGACTTAGAAGCAAACAGTTTCCCAGAAGCTAAATAGCTGCACTCTTTTAATCAGCAACTCATCTGAAACCTGACTGCCCATTTTTCTTATTCCTTGCGTTTTGCGAGCCACCTCCCGCGCCAGCGTTTTCCCCGCGGCACCTTCCGCGACGTTTTGCCGGCGGAAAGCTAAGCCCGTGCGGTGCCGCTCGCACCCCGCGCCGCGCACTTTTGCCCAGCAGCACCGCGCGGAGACGAGCGCCCCAGCGCTCCTACCCCGCGCCTCCGCACCCCCAGCTCTCACCGCAGCCCCCTCTTCCCGAGAATCCCCCGTCCGCCGACGCTCCGCGGACGCGCAACCCTCCGCCCGAGCCGCCGCGGAAACTTTCCGACCGCGGCGCCCGGCGCCAGCGGGAGCGCCTCCTTGCCGGGGGCAGGCCGGGCAGGGATGAGCCGCGCCGAGCCGAGCCGAGCCGAGCCGGCCGCGATCCCCGCCGCCGGCACGCACCTGCCGGGATGCCCCGCGCCGGGCGGCCCCGCTGCCCCCCAGCACCCTCTGCGAGGCCGCGGCCGAAACTCACCATAAAGAGGCGGGCGGAGGCGAAGGGTCGCGGAGCCTCTCCCGCCCGGAGCGAGCGGCCCCGCCGGGCAAGTCGCAGCGGGACGCGGCTCCCCGCTGCCGCCGCTGCAGCCCCTTCCCCGCGGGCAGCGCCACCGCCCTCACCG